>DWQK01000391.1:0-21649 GCA_018231225.1 Noctuana stator
TTTACTATGGGTTGCATACTTTCGATTGGTGTAGAATTTATCCATTAACCAAACCGGTGAATAATTAAAAAAAATATATTTTTATTTTAAATTAATTAAAAATATCCTGGACTGAAATTTGCTAGGCAACCCATATGCAATATATTTTTTGATATATAACATTACATAAAAAACATGTTTAACCTAAAGACCCAAGGGATCTTCTACTATACTGTATAGATGTGTTAAAATTGCATTAGGTAAGCTTACTCTGCCATTTTAGAAGCAAAATCACCAGTTTGGTGAATATCGAAATATGTAAAATCTTGGTTCAATGCCGCTTTTAAATAAGCTTCTCTTATTTTAAAAATCTGAAGAAAAAAACGTGCGCTATAATCAAGAAAGAGTATATAAGATAATATAACAAGAAAGAAATGATACGCAACATTAGACACCCTTTCTGTAATTACACGTATGTAGGTGTGCAATTCAGTAATTTTTTCTCAGTCTTTGAAATCCAAAGTTTAAATATAGCTATAGAGTCAGAAGGTAGGTGAAGTATCTGACAGCCGATGGGAATGTTTTCTATTTTATAATATTCAGTCTCTAGAGTTTTACTATAGGACCTATTGATAAAAGAAAAACTAACCTGATGGATCGCAGCAACACTAATTAGTGCTGTTCCGAGATATCCACCTACAAACAATACTACACCAATAAGAGTATAATGTATTCCAAAATGGTGCATCGTTTTCAGTAGGTTCTTATCGCTGTCAATAGTTTTCTTGGATAACTTTTGATAATCTATCATGGATTGAAAAACATTAGCGACTAGAGTTATTGCGTATGGTAGTGTCATTCCTGCTAGAAATGTCGCAGCTATTCCGATCATAATTAAAGCTTTCTCCCGTTTGGATGCATATCTGTACTGGAAATTAAAATATTGCAAATAGTTGAACACTAACGAGGTAGGTACATAAACAGTAGGTAATTTGCTTATTTACTACATAGGTACGAGTACACTTGAGTACCTACTGTGAGATATCGGTTTATTTAATAAGAGCAAAGTGCACAACCGAACCGTATTCAGTCAAAGTCTACATATGCGAGCTTTGTTGGTTTTCTGACTTTGGGTTTATATTTCGTAGGCAAGTAGGTGTACATATTCTCCAGACTAAGTAATGGTTAGCTTAATAAATTCTTCTTGTGTTTTCCTCCGCTTGTGACGGAGACTACAGAGAGCCGTAGGTACTCAGCAAGTCATATGGATTAGGATGCAAGACAAATATTTCAAAGTTCAAAGTAGGTTGGTACTCGTAATAAAAATATACAGTTTTCATACCAGAGAAAAGTATGAGATATTTGGAGCCACATCAGATTGTTTTAAACCTGGAAATAGGTGAAGTTTAAAATATTATTTAGGATTATTTACTTACTTTAGAAAATTGTATTATTTGGCGAACTGATACGTAGGTAGGTATAGGTATTGTCGGTTTTTAAAGGGGGACAGGAAGAGGAGAAATATATATGAGTGCCATGACAAGGAATGCGGGAAAATAGAATTCCGTCACTAGTAGGAGTGGTAGCTGGTGTAGATACCTATTTATGGTGCAGGCTGGTTTCGAACTCGGAAAAAATTTCCGGTGGCTGAACGCTATCCCTGCTCTTTTACTCCACCCGGATCATTAAGGACAAGGATAGGACGTTTAGATTCCCAGTACAAATTGGAAGGTAATGGCTTCGAATACTATAGTACCTACCTACTTCTAGTAGGAATTTTGCATAACAAGAATTTAACTACCAAAATTCATAAAATTTCACAACCGAACTCAAAGTTATACCTAATTCCTTATCTTCTGCTTTATTAAGGAATAGGTAAATAATAAATAAAATACATATTATCTATTACTGACCTTGTTTATTATCTTTTGTAAACATTATTAACAGAGAATGCGTTCTAATAAATTAAAAACATGACGTTAAGTATAAAAACGTAAACGTCACAGTAGGTAAACAAATTGACGAATTCAGGTTAGGTGAACACAGATATCATATATATATTGTTGATTATTATTTTTAAAACATAATCTCATTTAACTATGAACTTTTTTACATTTCTACAGGTAATATAGGCAAATAATTATTGCGTGAATCTATTAATCATTCAGTAGGTAGTAAAATACGGGGAGGGTTTAAAAAGCCCACTCGATAATTTAAAATTTCGCAGTGGTGCTGTCTTTGTCTTATCCCTCGAACTTCCGTTCCATAATAATTATGTAGAATGCGATACAAAATAAAAAGATCCGAGTACTTAGAGGTACGTAGTAACTAGGTACATCCATTTCACCAATAGAATCTGCTTAAATATTAGATAGGTAAGTGCTAGAGATGTAGCTCCTAATTACGATCATTCCTTTCACTTAATTGAAGAACTTAAAGGACATAATAACTTAGAAAAGTCATTGGTGGGTGCCGCTTGTTATTACGTCTTCTAGAATAAGACGACCAATTCTTAACCACTGGGTTATTGCTGTTATTGTATTGTATGTAGGGAATAATTTAAGTACTTGAATTCTCAAATATAAATTAAACGAATTAGTTTGTGGTCATATAATAAACAAACAAAGCGTAAATGTGGATTTCGGAATGTTTAGAATTACAAAAGACAAAACGGTTAATGCTTTTATTTACAAAATACAACTTTTACAACAATTTTACTATTGATCACTAACTATTATGTGGTCAGTATTGAATTATTTATTTCAGCCTTTGCTTTCTGTCACATCTTGATCGCTTATATTTTTATTTACAATAGTACCTCAATAACTTCATTTAGTTGTGTAAAACATTTAAAATTACCCTTATTACAATAAAACAAAATAATAGTCCTTGAGAAAATAAACTTATATAATAATATAGAGTAATACTCTAAAATGTTATGAAACACATCCACCTCTTTTTCGTTTAACTGATGTAGTAGACTCATTTAAGGCAAATTTATTAATGAATAATTCTTCATAAACAAGACTTTTGGAACTTGGACTTAAATACTTTGAAATTTCTTGGAACAGCTGCTTTTTATGTGCTTCCTCATCATTCCTTGTAAGTGTGTTAGATTTCTTTTCAACTGTTGCTTTCATGTAAGTATTTTTCAAATCAATAATTTTTTTAGAATTTTGTTCAATTTGCTTAAGTAAAGTATTTTCCATTTCTCTCATTCTTGCTTCTAAGTACTGAATTGTGTAATCTTGGTTACTTGACACGGGTGATTCACTTGGGGGAGATCTTGCCGACTTGCCTTCTTTAGGTTCATATGTGATGTCTGGAGATTTAGTTTCCTTCTCAGAATTTTCTATTTTATCCAAACATGATTCTATAACTTCCCTTAATTTCATATTGAATTTTCTCTTTTTGTTTATAGCTTCAACTCTTTCTGGGGCCAATCTTGGATGTAAAAGCGATGTTTTGGCAGGCTTTTCAAACACGCTATTTTCTTGTACTACATTTTCAGAATAGGTGGGTTGAGGCTTGTTCTTCTGGCCATCTTCTTCTTTTATCAAGGGCCCAATTTCTATTTCTATTTTCATTTTTTGGTCTGAAGTAGGTGCTGTTAGTTCAGTAACATTTTTGGTACTATCATTTTGACTTGTGTCTGTTCTAGCTTTCCTAATTTTAGAAACATTTAAAACAAAATTAGGAGAGACTGGCTCAAACCTTCCGGTGATAGGCACAGGATCTGTAATTTTCTTCTCTGAAATTATTCTTATTTTTGGTTTTTTCTTTTCTTGTTTTTGTGGACCGGCGTAATTTTTTACATTAGGATGTTCTGTTACTGAACTATCCTTTATAGAATTGATCGAAACATTATTATTATTACTTTTACTTCTGTTACTAGAATTAACATATGGAGAAACAACTAGCATAGGTTGATTCTGGGTTTTTTTATTATTTTTCTCTGTTAATGATAATCTATAGAAAACAGAACTATCGTCAACTATTTTATTCTTATCATTTCCCTCAACAGGAGTAACATTTACACAATTACTGTTATGTCTGTAAGAAATGTTGGCTTCATCTGTGTTCCTTAATTCTGCAAAATCAAAGTTTGTCAAGAAATCTCCATATTTTAGTGAGAAGTTAGCCCTTTTTTCACTTCCGTTCAAATCATTCTCTATATCATCAGCCATGATAGAATACAGCTTAGAAGGGTCTTGTGGAGTAACTACATATTTGCTTGGATCACAATATGGCCCATCTTCTGTTGGTATAGCATCAAACGTCAACTTATCTTTCTGAAATAATTTTTTTATGATGACTGCCAGATGTAATGAAAAGATTAAATATTATTAAATGGATAAAAAAAACACACTTTTTTAGCTGTATATTATAACTGCATCTTTACTGCTTTAAAGCAAGCAGTGCAGTTACTAGATAGCCACACTAGGATTTCCAGTGTTTTAGGTTTAATTAACACACATAAAAACAATAACACAAACACTCAGACCAGTAACAGAAATCTAAATTAATCATTCAAGCTTCTGGCCTGCTGGGAATCGAACCCAAGTGTCTTCAAGCCCGGCCTAATTCCATGTGTATAGCACTAACTTCTAGTGGCTTTCGGATGTATATAGATTTTGCATAGATATTAGTAGAAGTGCAAGAACAAAGCGGAAGGGGGGTATAAAAATGTCTACTTCATACCTCGAAGATTGTAATTCTTACCTTGAAATTCATAAAGTTATCATCCTTGAAATGATGTTGACAAACAACTCTATTTTTCACTTGTGATACTTTTAAATCCAGGAAATCTAGTCTATGCGCGTTGATGAGCCACTGGTGACATCTTGTTTTCTCAAACACTGGGTAATGAAACATGTGTGTTTTTCCATCTGACTTCACATTACAATTCCGATAGGTACACTTGCATCCTCCCATCTTTGAAGCTGGAAATTGTTGAAGAAAATTAATAATAGACCTTTCATTGGCAGCCTACATATCTCAGCTGGTGATGTGGATTGCAAGTGATTTCTTCACTTAAACCCTTGCAGTCTTTACTTGAATAAGTAACTACTAGCAAAACTACTGGCAAAGGTTAAAGGCAAACTACTATGTTTCAGTTTGCCATGATTCAGCATAAGTTAGCATTTAGGTGCTTGCGTCATATACTTAATTCCTTCAAAGCAGACTATGACTACAATCTCTTGGTGTTTCACTTGTTTATAGATGGCAGTTACCGCTTACCATAGGGTAGCCCGTCTGGATGTTTCTTAATTTTAGTTTAAAATATTCTAATCTGCTGCCTAAAAGATAAAAATTGTTTATAATAACATTTACGCAAACATTGGAATTGTATACACACATAGAGTATTGTGTTAATTAGAAACTGATACATACAATACAGATACATAAAGATGTTACCAGAATGGGTTGTAGTGCAATAGTTGTTATACTTAAATTTCATTGTTTCTTAACAGTCAAAAGTTTGTTGCATAATACTTAACATCTTACCTGTGCGGTTATTCAATTATTATATATTGTATAAAATTACAAGAAATTGTGACTTAATTAACATAAAGCATTTCAAACTAAGTCAGTGCAAGCTTTGAATTAAATGGTTAAATGCTTGTTACTTGATGCACTGTGCTCGAACGGAGTCTTCACAGTTAACTAAAATAAAAAACTGTGAAAGAGAAAGAGCTTTTACTGTTATTAACTCTGTTAAGTAGAGATGAATAGAAATAAATACAAATATGTACATACATACATAAAAAAATACTGTTTTATTAAATTACATTCCACATTATGTCATAAACATTTTGACATAATGTGGACTGTTGCACAGACTACATAGAATGTACTACGTAGAATTGACTGCACAGAATACTAAACTTGTTCAATGTTTGGTTTGGTATTTGGTAGGCTAGCACAGTCTAAAAAGAGATAATATGTTTGGCAGAATCACAGAACAGAATATAGGTAAGGTAATACACATTTCACGGACACAAGGATAATTCTACGGCTTCTACGGACTCTACCACAAACTACTTAGGGACAGTTATGTATAGAGCACAGACTATTTAGATAATAAATACATAAATAACGCTAACAGCCCCCACAGCCCACAGTAGGTATAATTCCCTGTGTCGTGGGTGCTATGGACACATACAAACACAAATACACAATGACCCAGACCGGTAACAGGAAGGAGTTTAGTGTTCTGGGCAGAAATGCAAATTAAATTCATCAATTTCATCATTTAAATGTCGAATCCGGGACCCTTGGAATGTTCATCGCCATAATACATACACAATCTCTTAGTTTTCACGGTATTCTCCTTTGTAAAACTTTAATTAAATCTACATGACTTGTCTTGTTAGACAAATGATAGAATTACTTATTTCATTTTAATATTATTTTCCTTCAAAATAATAATGTTACTCATACCTTTAAAGTTTAAGTAATAGTAAGTACTACAGTCTTTACAGTACAGTTACTAACACATTTACTATTCAAAGAACCATATTTTGTTTCATAATGCATAAGGTCTATCAACAGTCTATAATTTAATTATATGGGAAACACCCCTGTTATGGACAGTTTAAGAACCAAAATCTTACATAGTTTTTTCGACTTCCACTAAAAGTAAAAAAACCTCAATACTAAATGTAATAAAAATTTAATATCCTATGTTTATGCTGTTTTTTTTTGTGCAGTGCTTTAGAAATTAAATCTTTGATTTTTGACCCAGTAACGGACGACACATTACCCCCCTTTAATGGACACCCATATGGGTGGATGATGGACATGACCCAGTCATGACATGGACGCCCAATAATGGATATAACCCTAGAAATGCACACCCAGTTAAGTTTAGATGAAAATTTTTGCAGATGAAAACATAAACTATTCGTTGACACATAGTTACAGTTACCATATTCTGTTAATAATTGAATTTGATAGTATTTGGACTTGAATTTTACTTAGCTTTTCATAACTACAGTTGTCGAGCAACATTTAAGTATTATTTAATTATACTAATTAGTCATTTACGAAGTTTTCTATTTAAAATTCTTAAGTATATTTAGTTTATTTACCAATGTTGTTTTTTTCGTCCATTACTGTGCTTTACCGGTGCGATTACCCTACATTCTTTTAAATATCATTATACATACATATTATAGAATACAATTTATGTGGTGGCAACACAGGCGCAGGCTTATCGTTTCAATTTTTAATTTATGGAGTGGCTGCCAACTAATTTACAGGGTTACAGGGTGTTCTATTAATTTTCTAAAGCAATTTGAAACATACGATATTTATGGGTCTCTCACTCGATTTAGAATAAAAATTATGAAGTGATGGCTACTTAGGATACCTACTTATAAAATACTAGCTGTGTCTCCGCTTTCACACTAATGCGATAGCCTATAGCCTGCCTCGATAAATAGACTATCTTACACTAAAAGAATTTTTCGAATCGGTCTGAGATTAACGCGTTCAAACAAACAATCAAACAAACAAATTCTTCAGCTTTATATTATTAGTATAGATAGGTATATAATATATATAAAATATATTGCGATATGGATATAGGTCGACTAGAAATATTTCTTTATAAATAAATAGCAGGTTAAAAATGGATGTTCGCTCGCAACATCGCAATTACCTAGACATCAACTTTAATAATTGTAGTGTTTTATTCCAAACGATAACGGTCTGTGTCTAGTCTAAGCAGTTAAGATTCTATTATTAAAGTTTATCCGCATCTTCAATAATGATAATAAGTGCCCACAATGTCGCGTCCTAAACTTCCATCCTGTATAGTTTCAATTAAGTTAAAAACTTGATGCCATCGATGTCAAACGGCAATTATATAGTTATCAGTTGCTTCAAACCATTCAACACCATCTGTCGTATCCTACTACTCTCCTCGATAATAATAAACTATTCGTTTTAAGCATGAAAGCCAAGATCAGTTCTAACAGAAAGAAAGATTGTCACATCATTAACACACTTGCACCGTTAAGTTGGTTTCTTAGCTTAATTGGATTAGGATGCAATTTGAGGAGTGAAAATGATTCCAGGCCTATTTGGTCCATCGCCAAGTTTTTATTAAGAATCTCAATTTTCGCAGTTATTGATGTTTACACGCTACATTACAAATTAAAATATTTGTATGGGGAACTATCTGTATCCATTAAATACACGGATATGGTACAAATGGTCTACGATTTTACTCAATATGTTGTTGATATACATTATGTCCGTAAATATGGAACCGTTATAAGTTTCCAGTATTTCAAACAATACGAGACTATTGACGAGATTCTTGGCGTGGTAAATTGTTCAGCAATTAGAATGAAGCTTATAAGATTAATAGCGTTCTTTGCTTTCATATGGACATCGACCATATTGTGCGATTTCGCTGCGTGGATTTTGAGCTACGGCTGGATAGATTCAGCAATTTATTCGATAGCGTACATATTTTTATTAATTAAAATCCTTACTACAATAGATATGACGTCACAAGTAATGCATGTAGAGTATAGACTGCGTGCTGTGGGTGACCTAATGCAAGAGCATTATGATGCTACTGAGACCTCCGAATTATTAGAAAGAAATTCGTGTGAGAAAAATTGGTTTAATAGCGAAATTAGAACAGTGGAAGCGCCATCAAATACTCGGAGACCTGTAGCTTCTATAGAGATAAAATCGCTAAGTAGGTGTTACTTACTACTGACAGAGCAAGTCGCGTTTGTCAATAAATTGTATGGAATACGAGTGAGTGAACCTACATTAATTTAATACTTACCTATGTACCTATCTACAAATTATGTTGTTGATTTAATATAATCACGAATTATTGTTGACGAATTTTCAGATATTACTGAACAGTTTGAGTTTGCTTATCGATATGGTGAGATTTACAAACATTGCAGCTAGAATACTAATAGGTTCTCAGGTAGGTTCTTTATTGATATACCTACTTTGTAAGTTTTTGTTTTGGAGACTGTGGTAATCATCTTTATTAATAAAAATAGTAGCTCTGGGTTAATTTCCCGTGGCGTGGGAATCTAAATAATGCCTTTAAAATACTAATACATTTGTTTATAATTGTCTGTTGCACGCACGAAGCAATAATTCCGTAGATAGGTTCGTGTTATAAGTCAAGCGCCACTCTTTCAAATTAAGTCGTTCTATTTATTTATCATTCAAGCATTTAATTTTTTAACGTTTTTATGTCTTTCGCAGAAAACCAGATACGACTCCGGGTACTTTCCTGTAGTGTCGACCATCATGAGGATGATAACCTGTGCTTCAGTGCTTGTGAACCTGGCGTGGCATTGCGAAAAGGTCTACAAACAGAGATTAAGGGTCTTGGACATTATAGATCATTTTCTTATCTATAAAAACCCCAGTGAGTAGTTTTTCTTTCAATTATGAATCTTTAACTCTCTCGTATCGCTGATGATCATCACGTATTTAAAGTACAATTTAGGTATAAGTGTTTTTTTCGAGTCTTCTAAAAATCAAAATTATTATCAACTCTATATACCTCCTACCGTTCCTTTTTTTTTTAGACTTCTGATCATCGATACCCTCTCGATATTTGAAATAACTAACCAGAATGTTACAGACTAATATTTAAATTACTGTTGAGCGCTTACTGTTTTGTAGAAGTATTTTTTTTTTGTTTCAGGTAAAGAAATGAAGAAGGTTGTTAAAGATCTACGTAATCTGGTACAAATGAGGCCAATCGACATCACTATGGCAAACTTTTTTCGGGTCGACTATTCTCTACTTGTATCCATTGCTTCAGTAGTGGTCACTTATTCTATTATATTACTTCAGAGTATAAATTAACCAGTAGGTACGAGTTTTTTTCGTAAACATTTTAAAAAGAAATAAAAGCAGGTTGTATATATTGCTTCTTTCAAGAACTTAGTAGATGGTCGCATTAATGTTATTTTCAATGTGTAAGCTAATGTATTTTCTACATAACTTGTGTGTGTTTAAAAAAAGTAAATTAAAATACTTAAAACTGAGAATGAACTAAGGACTTTCATTACTGTATTGAATTACCTATTCTGTGCCATTTTCCGTCTATACAAAACTGACATGCATACAATATTACAAACAGGCTATGCTTACAAAATTAAAGTACCTACATTTGGAGTATGAGGAGACAATGACCACCTTACACGTACCATGAGTACCTACCATGTAGTCCGCTCGCTACTCATTTCGGGAGAGAAAGAACAATTTTATTACATAATTTTAATTATTTCATAACTGTTGCAACGCTCATCACAAATTTATGACGTCGCTGTTTCGTGAGATGAAATAAGCGCCACATTAATTAAACGTTAAGAATCATATAAAGCAATAAAATCCTCTATCATTATATTCACTTCTTAATACAAAACATATCTAAAGAGGTAACATAAACTCAATATCTCATTGATAAGTCCTATCAAATCAGATAGTCCAATATTAACGAGTACAGAGACCGAACGTGCAGCAAGTCGGAATCAATATTAATGGTGAACATAAAAACTAAATTTGCTTTATGTAAGTGTATAAAATCAAAATAAACCACTAAAATGAAGAAGACTAAAAGTTTCGATTTAAACAAAAGTGATCATGAAGGGGACAAAGAAAGGTAATACTAATTTACATTATCTCTTAATAATAGATATTAAAATAGGGCTTAAGCATAACAAATTTTTAAAATTAAATATACAATTAAATTCACAAATATAACATTCTTTTAATTTTAGTCTTTCTTTAGATGTCTAAACAACAGAAACCGCTCGATTAAACACGAAACTATACCTCCCACATAGAGATTCAACTAAAATAGATTCGCTCATAGGATCTGGTATTTTTAGTATCTTGGTAACACCATAATATGTATCGACAAGCAACATACATCACTTTTTTTGTAGATTCTACGATAAAACATTTTATAATCAGTTATTTCCTTCAAATATATTCATAGATATTTCACGTGTCTTTTTTATTGTGTCCAATAAAATGATAAATTTATAATTCAGCACCTACCTATTTATTGTCCTACATAAAGGCATGAAAATGGAAAAAACTTTATTACGTTTAATTAACAATAATTTCAAGACACAAGTAGGGTACAACTTACAAAAGAATAGAATGAAGTTAAGGCTATATATAAAAGCGTTAATTTGGATTAAATTTATTTTTTAGTTCTGCAACAATTGTTTTTTTTACTCATTACAAATATATAATTACGTAGTTACAGTGAATCACTATAAGTATTATTTTATATTCCAGTAATACACTCTCTACAAAAATGAAAACCAGTCAATAAAGTTTAAGGATTATAATCCGATACATAACAAGCTTTACTTTAGTAATATGTACAGTACATTTTAGGAGATGACGCTAAAATATGACATTCTCGACTACACACATCCACAATTTGGCTGATGTTTTCTTTTAACTAATTAAACTCCCGGTCGTTTCCATTAGAGCAAATTACTTGTTTACTACATCAATATACTCGTACATAAAAATTGTTACATTGATATTTTTCTTTGTATTTTATAATACCTACTATTATACGATATTATCTATAATAATATATAAAGCTGAAGAGTTTGTTTGTTTGTTTGAACGCGCAAATTTCTGGAACTACAAGTCGGATTTAAAAAATTCTTTTTGTGTATAATAGCTACATTCATGAGGAAGGTTATAGGCTATCATTACGTTACAATTCTTAACGCGGGTAAAATTGCGGGGCACAGCTAGTCATAAAAAAATATATTTGATATTGTTTACGCAAAAAAACGCGATACAAATACGCTAAAGACTACAAAATTTCAAATTATAAATGATGACAAAGCTAACAGTAACATCTCAATTTAAGTGGTAACAAAATTACTTTAACACATATTTATTTAACAAATATTTGTTCGATGTTAGGCGATTGTTTATGTTATGCCTTCCATATTAAAGTGTCGACATTTTTACCGTTCCATTAATTTTAATATGATTAATAAAAGTGTTCAAAAACACTAGCTGTAATTTGCTAAATGGATTCATTATGTTTCATCATCATTTTTATTATTTTTAAAATGAGAAAAATAAATGTTTTCAATCATAAAATTTCATTTTCATTTATAATATTATTATAATTTTTATTTCATAATTATTGCAGCTCAATCGCTGATGAAAAGGCCGCTAATGAAGTTCCCAGTGTATCGTTTTTCACATTAGTAAGTACAACCTAACTCTAATTAAAGATTCTTTGACATTTCCTATAAAAATACATTGGATTTAATTATTCTTCTTTCAGTTTAGATTTGCGACAACAAAGGACAAAATATTCATCTTCTTTGCAATAATATCCTCAATAATATGTGGAATCACATTACCTTTCAATACTTTGCTATTCTCATCATTACTTCAAAGTATGGTAAACTATGGAATTAGCGTCATCATCGGACAGCCGGAAGACGAAATTTTTCTTAGAGCCGTTAGAGATTTTGCAATATTTAACAGCCTCCTCGGTGTAATTTTAGTCGTCTTTTCCTATTCGGCTACTGTACTCATGAACATGTCCGCATATAATCAGGTAAGTTATGTATTCATTTTATCCGCTACAGACACAACTTCGTTTAGTTTATCGTGAATCCGTCTTTATCAAGAAATTAATTTTCTATGCATTGACGTTTTCGTAGTACTTACGTAGAAGAGCTACGATGCGTAGAGGTCACATTCACCCACATAACCCTGAGATTTCATAAGCGCTAAACAACAAACCGACATGACATATTTCGAGCATAATAACAATAACGAACATAATAAAAATGAAACTTTTAAAATTTATTAGTCGTTTCCGCTATCATAAGCATATAGCAAAGTAAAATATTGATGATTTTTTGCTTGTAAAATTATTTGTTTAAAAAAATATTAGTAAATACAATTAAATTGCAAGTCATTCATTAGCAAAAATGTTTTATACATGAGTCGCAACTATCTAATCTTATCCAATTGAAGGTACCTACATACCTACCTACATTTTGATCATAATATACACGCACGTGTATACGAATGTTCAGAACTTACGATCAATATTAACAGATACAAAACGAGTAGAACTTTGCTACTACGAATCAAGGTCAACCATATTTTCACTAAATTTCAACGGAATTGAACTTAATGCTAGATATTAATAAATTATTCATTCTGACCCACCAATTTTTTTACATTTATTTTTCATTACAAAAAGCAAAATCAGCGATCTCAGATTTCATTTTCACTGCAGAAAAACATAACACATCATAATATCGAGAGCCTTGACTCTAGATTCAGCAAAAACATAATTTTGTTGATAAAAAAATCAAAATCAAATCAAAATACTTTTTACCATTTAATCGAATTAATTTCAATTGCAATCTGCAGGTTACCAAATTTTAAACAATACTTCTTATGTATATTACAAAGATTCAATTAATAAATTACGATATGTGCCATTGCTTGTCTCACCTACATCGAGGTAGGTTGGTAGTACTGCGTACTATGCTCATATCTGTTTCTTTCAATAAATGCATAGAGTATATAATAACTGTCTGAACTATACTTTTTTGCCAGCACTCTCTTAATTTAGAAGATTTTTGTTCACACAGGTATACAAAATACGTCAAGAGTATTTAAAAGCAGCCTTGAATCAGGACTTTGAGTACTTTGATACGCATCAGACTGGCGACGTAGCAGCTAAAATGGCAGCGTAAGAATTAATTTAGCTTTCGATGATGTCTTCAAATTCGTCCTGCTATTGTACGAGTACAACAGGCCGATATTCTACTAGCATGATAGTATATTATAAGATGTTAGTTAAGTGGCGCCTTAAGGGAAAAGTACTATTTATCAATCGTTTCCGTGAATTTGATAAAACGAGTAGAGGTGAAATTATTCGCGATCTACACTTCAGCGTGTCCTACGCACACACTTTGTCAATTGGCTAAAGTACAGTGCAGTCTTTTTGTGAATTTGTGCTCTTCAGATAGTAATTACTTATTTCTCTTTCTAAATTAACTTATAAAATGTTATATTCTTTTAGCGATGTAGTTAAATTAGAAGACGGTATTGGAGAAAAGCTAGCGACGTTCGTCTTCTATCAGTCGTCGTTCATAAGCGCGGTCACGATGGCACTTATCAAAGGTTGGAAGCTGGCGTTAATTTGCTTAGTGTCCTTCCCCGTTACGTTGTTTCTTGTCGGATTAGCTGGATTTGTAAGTATTTTTTAATTAAATCACCTTATTAACTTATTTTTATTTATGAGAAATATAATTTACAGTAAAGAAAGGAAAGAAGAAGGAGGGTTTTTTGGGTCAAGATTTATATTTTATTTTTATAATCTTAGCTAAAGTTTCCAAAACAATTACTTGTGCAGATTGCTTCCACATTATCTAAGAAAGAGGCTATATTCTCTGGAAAGGCGGGATCCGTAGCCGAAGAAGTGTTGGCAGCAGTTCGAACTGTGTATGCTTTCAGCGGCCAGCAGAAAGAGTTAGAGCGATACGAAACGTTCTTAGGACAGGCAAGAGCTGTCAACATAAAGAAAGGTAAGTGTAATATTAAATATACTTTAAACCACCTAACTTTATTATGTATACACTAGACAGACTTTGACATACAATAATTTAAATTAAGAAAACATCGTTTTATCCGTGTTTTAGCCAATAGATGCCAGGAAGAGTGATTATAAATAAAATATTATTCACATTTCATCAGTATGTAATTCGTATCTAAATATAATTTCCAAAAAAAACACGAGCAAAGCTCGGTCGTCCAGGTATTAGATATTAAACTGTATAATCTCAAAAATGTCTACCACATTACCGATAAAATGATCAAAACAATAAGCTTATACTCATATCATGTAATATACCCACATATTTTTCAGGTTTCTTTAACGGTTTAGCTATGGGCTTCCTATTCTTTTGTATCTTCTGTTCGTATTCTCTGTCCTTCTGGTTTGGATATCAGTTTATTGTCAACGAACCAGAAAATTACGACGTTGAAACGATGATAGCGGTAAGCGATCAAATATGCTAATATTATGTGAAGTCTATTCATCCATCTACCATAGATGCGCCAATCATTTTTCCTTTACTTCGATCTATCCTAACTGTAAAATGCAGAGGACATTTCACCCTTATTTTAAGTAAGTAGGAGAGTAAAGTAGTATAGTATATTTAGTTATGAAAAATTATAAATTATGAATTTCTAAAACTTACAATTTTATGTTATATTCTTTTGTTTAAAAAATTCATAAAATATGCTAAATTTGTAGCGTAGAAAACGATAAGATATCAAACAATTCTCCCTCATTAATCTTTTAATAGCGTACAACTCTCACCGCAGAGATAACGAAACAAAAAAAAAACAATAGTCGTTAAAAAGCATAGATACCTACTAACCTTATAATCAACACACTTATGCATTGGCCAGCTTCTCAAGGACATTTTGTACATGCCACTGCAAAAGTTTTTTTTTATAATTATGTATTAAGGTACTCTTAAATGAATATTAGTAATACAAAACTTTTAAATTATTTGATATTATACTTGTAGAAATATAAAATTATTAATCTTTGCTTTGTGGGTCAGGCGTGGCGTGCTATTCCATCATGTCCGTAAATCGTGATAATTAAAAACCAAATGTCATTGTCCACGCCGTGTGCTCACGTGACTATTTCAAGCAGATTTTGGAATTGTGTCTTCAGTACAAGTTATAAGTCTATTTTCAGTACAAAACCATAAAATATGTTTATAGGTAGTTATTTATTTCCAATTTTATTAGGCATTATCAAATTATATCGCATTTATGGAGGCAGGCAGAGGTAGATTAAAACTCAGTAGATATCTTTTGCCACTGTATATCATTTGTGTTCACCACTCTCGCTCCCGTCCTTTTGCCTAATTAGTAGTAACCAGGTTATAACTTATTGTGACCATGATCATCATTTGAACCCACTCCTCTAAAAAAAGAGGCCTAATTCTTAACCACTGGGCTGTCACCGCCATCTGACAGGGATTGTAACTATATTATACTTAAATTAATATTTATAAAATATATATTATTTAGATGTTTTTACTATACCTCTTTACTTTACAGGTGTTCTTTGGAGTTTTAATGGGCTCCGCCAATTTTGGAATCTCTTCAACTTTAATGGAAGTTTTTGGCGGAGCTCGCGGGGCGGGCGCGCAGATTTTCAACCTAATCGACAATGTGCCTACCATCAATCCTCTACAGAATTTCGGTGCTTCACCAAAGTCCATTGATGGGAACATTGAACTAAAAGACGTATTTTTCCATTACCCTTCAAGGCCTGATGTTCCAGTACGTAATTTTTAATCGTAAATGAGTAACAAACAAGCATGCAGAACGTATGCAACGTATAGAAACACACGTCCAGATTTAACAAGTCTTATCTAATTTTAACCGAAGTCGTAAATTGATACTACTCATGACGGGCGTTTTAGCTTGACAAATACTTCATTGATTTTATTCAATCGCAACTATCTACGTGATATAATTTATTTTCATGTAATACATACTTTGTTATCAGGTGTTGCAAGGTGTGAGCATTACTGTTAATCGTGGGCAGTCAGTGGCGCTGGTGGGACACTCCGGCTGCGGGAAGTCCACTATCATTCAATTAATATCAAGATATTATGATGTTAACCAAGGAGGAGTAAGTTTTACGTCTTATGCTTTGTCACGAACAAGCAGTATTTAAAAATGATAAAAATCTACTGTAGCTATTTTTATTAGAATTGTTTTAAATACACCGATTTAAGTGTTAAGAATAGTTTCAAATACGATAGAAGCAAGAGCTTTTACCCTATTATGTAGTTCGGTTATAAGTTGTACTCGTATGAGATACCTTACCCTACTCCGCGATTGGCAAATGTCTGAATGATACCATCGCACTGAAAAAAGGATTGACGACTGCTGAATAGAAAGAACATCAAATCTTCTGATTTAAATATGTACTGATCAAAGAACGACCTTACATAATACTTTATAATTAGGTAGTCTCTAAAGGAATAGGTTTTTTCAGTTATGCTTCTTTGTACCTACTAGGTGAGCATAGATGGTAACAACGTCCGCGAGCTGTCAGTGCGATGGCTGCGCGCGCAGATCGGCCTGGTGGGGCAGGAGCCGGTGCTGTTCAACACGTCCGTGCGGGAGAACATCCGCTACGGACGCGAGGACGCCTCTGACCACGACATCGAGGACGCAGCGCGACAAGCGAATGCACACAGCTTTATCATGAAGCTACCGTCAGTAAGAATATTTTTTACGTTTATAAGGAGCAAAGCCCCGCTCGTAGTGTAGATCACAAACGATCTCACTGTTCAGCAATATCGGGCGCGGCCGGTACTCGGATGGGTGACCGCTAGTGGCAAATTTCATGCGCGCTTCTGTACTTCGTTATCAATAGATAACAGTCGTTAAACCTGATCGAAGCCCCTTTGGTCGGTTTGAGAACATCCGACACGGGTTGGCCACTAATCCGTATCTACACCAATCCGCAATGGAGCAGCGTGGTTGAGTATGCTCCAGGCCTTCCCCGGTTGTGGGGAAAGACCCGTGCCCAGCAGTGGAACATAAAAAGGGTGAAGGCAAGGAGCAAACAATTAAACACAATTATAAAAATTGCCCTTTCTCAAATACGGCGTATATTAGCTATCTTTAAATTTATACTTATTACAGGGCTATGACACCCTTGTAGGTGAGCGTGGAACGTCTCTATCAGGAGGGCAGAAACAAAGAATCGCGATCGCACGAGCCCTTATCCGCAATCCCAGCATTCTGTTATTGGACGAAGCGACCAGTGCACTTGATACCAATTCCGAAGCTACAGTACAAGCGGCTCTTGATAAGGTTCTTAATTCTGTGCTATTTTTGTCTAAGTTGAAATATGGGTACTTTTCCTCAACATTGTGACTCCCATTTTTCAGGCCCAGGAGGGTCGTACCACTATCGTTGTAGCGCATAGGTTGTCTACTATAAGAAATGTGGACAAAATTTATGTATTCAAAAGCGGAAAAGTCGTGGAGTTTGGAAACCACGATGAATTAATGAAACAAAAAGGTCACTACTACGACATGATCTTGATGCAGTCTTCACCAGACTTCGCTGATTCAGGTCTGAATTTATTAATATGTTATTGAGATACCCGTGTCTTAGCAATAGTGCTGAGCTTGTTAAGATTAAAATGTACTTAAATTAACTAAGTTTAATTTACTGTACTTTCAGATCAAACAAATCAATTGGCTCGTACAATATCAGTGAAAAGCAACAAAGACGATGATGATTTTGTTGATACTAGTATTAAGGTGAGTTTGGCCTGACAATTAAACATTTTTTCAGAAATAAATATTTAGCGTTCGCGCATAACGTAACTAATTCAGTTCGCAATCACGCAATCGTAGCCTTATCAAGTCTGCAGGAATGAAAAATTTAATTGAGGCTGACTAGCACCGTTAGCATTGTACCAATAAATTAGGGGTTTATTTAAGATTGGAAGTGGATTTCTAAGTGCTGTAATGGTTTTATTTGACCTGCATGCTGGTATCGTAAGCGCTCTTATAGAATTTTTAAATTTTTGGAGGTTCCAATTCTAAAATACTTTAACAGGCTGAAAAGGAGGAAACCGAAGATGAAGATGTATCGTTCTGGCGAGTGATAAGGCTGAATAAGCCGGAGTGGCGTTCCATCACCGCAGCCAGTCTCTGTTCAGTGGTGAGCGGGTTTGCCATGCCCATCTTGGCAGTGCTTCTTGGCGATTTTGTTGGCGTGAGTACATTAAAATCTATCTATTAACCTCTCCTATATTATAATATTAAATGGCAGTGGATCAGTTTTGGAGATCAGACCGGAATGAATCATTATAAGTGACAAAATCTATAGAAAATGTTTCACCTAGTGTTGTAGTGTGCGTGCAAGTGCAGTCAAAGTTTGAGGTACATAATGTTGAGGTGTGATGAGCTGCGCGATTGGCAAGACTCTCTTTATTACGTAAATATATTATGTACGTTATGTCATATATGTATGACTAGCTGTGCCCTGTGGTTTCACACACGTTAAGAATTGTAACGTAATGCTTGATAGCCTTCCTCATTAATGTAGCTATCATTTACAAAAATAATTTTTCAAATCCGACCTTCTTGGGCCGGAGATCTTTGGAGTTACTTCCTGCTATAAATATAATATAATACCTTCTTAGTTCTGATTACAGTGTTCGAATTTTTAAAGAGCTCATTAAAATTAAGTTTAGCCCAGCCCTGGCGAAAGATGCCGCACAACTAATTGTAGCAATCAAAAGATATAAACTTTATCTGATCCCATTCATTGTAACGATATAAATTTTACAGCGATCCATGTCGTCCAAAACTGTATGTCACTGTTTATAAATAAATATTTTATCTATATTTAATTTATAAACGAGTATTATTATGTCGGAAGAGTTTTTAATGATAAATATTTAACAAAATGCATATTATATAAAATACCTGTTCCTATATAGTTAATTTGTTTTAATAGTTTTTTTTGGGTTTTTGTAATTGTTGTGTACTTGCTTGAAAATTTCGTTTACCTAATTCAATTAAATCAGAGGAAAATAAATATTGATTAGGTACGAGTATTAGAATCATTCATAATTATATTAAATTATTTCATTCTTTTTCTAGATATTACTATGTAAGTAGGTATAAGAAGTATTAAGTAGGTATATTGAAATATTAGATGTTTAAACTAATAAGGTGTATACTGTGAAAATAATATATTATATCGTTAATTGATTAGGATTTATGACAAATGTATTTTTTAAATATTTTTCAGATATTTGTAAACGATGACCCGGATGAGGCTGTTAGAGAAGTCAGGAAGTATTCGCTTATATTTGTTGGAGTCGGCGTTTTCTCAGGAATCACAAATTTTGTAGTGGTAAGTTCAATACAAAAATATAAAAGGTAATAATTACAAAATAAAAAATGCAATTCACTAGAAAAATAATAGCCCAAAAAAGTACTAGGTATATTTATACATTGAGAATTTAGTAACGAAAGTTTAAGTTTCATCTCATTTTCCTACTTTGAGTAAATTTATTTTGTTAACAATCCTACCAATATTGTAAACGCGAAAGTTTTTAAGTATGGATTCATGGATGGATATTTGTTACTCTTTCACGTTAAAACTACTAAATGTATTTTCATGAAACCTTACAATGATATAGCTTATACATCAGAATAACACATAGGCTACAATTAATATAAAGATATTGTGTGAATTGCTCGAAATATTAATCCTGCGCAAACGAAGTCGCGGGCACTTGTAAGTATGAAATAATGTACCTATTAGGTACCTACTTTATTACAAAATATGGACATGTTTGTTTTTAGGTATCTATGTATGGAGTTGCAGGGGAATACCTTACAGAGAGACTGAGGAAACAGATGTTTGAGAAATTTTTACAACAAGAAGTCGCATTCTTTGACGACAAGAACAACTCTACCGGAGCTTTGTGCGCTCGTCTCTCTGGCGAGGCTGCCACCGTGCAAGGGGTATTATATCTTTCCAATCTTCTTTTAAAGTCTTATTTTTATCATGTGAAAAACATAGAAATGAAAAAAGTAATTAAAAAAAACTAAATACACTTCAAGTTGAAATTAAAGATAATTAAATAATATTTAACAAATCTACATGTATTTTTTCATACCGATGTCAGCACTTACGAGTATTGAAAGTACAAATGAATTGAAAAAGTGTATAAGAAAAAATATTTCTGAGATCATAAAATATGAGATGTAGGTAATTACCTATTTTAATTTTATTTTACAATTTTTGGAAAACTTACAATCTAGAATACAGGAGTAGCAAAACATGGCCAATAACAAATTTCCGCTTAAAGTTGATATGTTAATAAGTAGAACAGGTTTTAATGCACTTACTTATAAATTATAATTATGTAACTATTTACACAAAAGCTCTGAATGGTGACAAAAATAGTTACTTTAACTTTACTATGTATTTATGTACTTTACTATGTATTTATGTACTTTACTATGTATTTATGTAATGTTGAATGTTGGTTTTCAGGCAACTGGACAGCGAATTGGAACAGTGCTTCAGGCAGTAGGAACGTTTTCGTTTGGGTTAGGTTTATCGCTCTACTATGAGTGGCGATTGGGTTTGGTAGCACTTACATTCGTTCCGATTATGGCGGCAATTCTTTTTAAGGAAGGCAGAATTATCAGCGCAGAATCTTTTGGAGCGGCCAAAACTATGGAAGCCAGTTCTAAAGTAGGTAATTCGTTATCTTCGTTCTCTGTCTGATGAGATTGCTTGTACCGTAGTGTAAGTTATTAGTTTTCAACTCATTTCAACAATCACCGTGTGCAATCTCCGAACGAAGCTTGCAATAATCATTTAGTAAATTAAAGATCTTCAAATTCAAATTACACGTATACACTCGATGAACGTCAAATAATACGGTACATCGGTACGGTACCTTAGGCGCCCTTTTGGCTAAGGTAGGCCGCGAGAAAAACACCGGCGGAAAAAACTATCGGCACTCCTTTAAAATCAAGTGTATAAATTACAGGTTATTAACAAA
>DWQK01000392.1:0-21645 GCA_018231225.1 Noctuana stator
GGAGTATGCTCCAGGCCTTCCCCGGTTGTGGGGAGAGACCCGTGCCCAGCAGTGGGACATAAAAAGAGTTGAAGCCATGGTTCAAAAATTGTGTGGCATTGCCGAAGTTTTCTTAAGATTCTATAAAACAAATTAAGTTCTGATTTTTTAATAGAGCAAACTGAGTAATACGAGAGTAGTAACCACTATGTTATACCAAACGTTACGTTAAGCTTAACGTTAGGTTAAACTTAGCACCAGCTGGCATGCCTCGTTTACAATGATATTGATAATATATAGCTATTCTCGAATTATATGAACTAAAGAAAGAAAGAAAGAAACATTTATTCATTACGAAAACACGGCAACAATCTTTTAAAATCCATGCTACAAAACGGAAATACATACATATATAATACCTCAGCAAAATAATTTACTACAGAACTACCCACTGTAAGGGCTCAGTTTCAGCAATGGCACGGCAGACACCGGCCACTGATTATAAGTTACCGTTCCACAAAAACTGGCTGCTAAGCCAATAAAGCTAGCGATAAATAATAGTTAGTGGTAAAAAAATCACAGTCACTTCTCACTCTTTGTGAGCTCTACGTAAGACCCCTCTCAGTTTAAGAGCCACGCTATTTTCATGTTTCGGGACTACAAATGGGAATCCATTTAAATACTAAAGCCAACGTTTCAATACGACGAGATGTAAAGTAAGCTAAAAAAAACGAATTGAAAAGCTTGTAAATTCGTCGCATGTGATGCTTATTGGCGATGATTTATTATGGAAAATAAGTAGATATTTTTTCGATTGCGATTGCGTGTTAGCGTTTTATCCTTTACTTTACTTTTTACTACTGAAATACTATTGTAATACTACTTTACTACTGAAATTTGAAAAAATACTAAATAGAAGATTTATCTTCTATTTAACGTGACGTCACACTGGGAACAGAAATTTAAATTCATTACCTAACCTTGCCCCGTTGGCATCGAACCCAGGACCATTCGAATGGCGGACTTGCCTGATACCTAACCACTACACATCGGAAGTAAAACTCATATTCAATATTCTGTTCATCTGTTAAATACCGTTTACTCAAAGAAAGTAAAGTAAGTAAGTAAAGAAGTAAAGTAAGTTTACTCAAAGAATGTTGCAGAAGAACTACTCGTAAAATATAAGAACAGTCTAATAAACTCGTACCTACGTATATCGGGATTTATAATTAAATTTCTTTACGCATAGCTGCTTCAGCCTGCCGCTTTGTAAGTTGCCAGGAATAGTCGCAAAGGACTGATCGACATAGAGCTTCTCTTTGAGTGGGCTTGAGGGGCTTGCATGAAATAGATTCGATTGTGAACGATATACTTATTTGTTTGCCGTTGATCGACTCGCTCCGGCTCTGGAGGGTGCAAGATGTTCGTGTTCCGAAACTTAATTTGGGGTTCTCTATATAATAGACTTGTGTAGTCTTATAAGGTAATGAACTGATTTAAGTATACCAGTGTAATATTATAACATCTTTGTCTTGCTTTAATATCAAAGGTGCTTTAATAACTACGTATTAGCGGTAACATAATATAAGTTACATCCTACGCGTATAATACTACTACGCATACACTATTATATGATTGCCTAAGATGTAATTTTGAGTCTAGTTTCATTGCTTATGTATATGCCTACAACCCTTTTTATGGTCTACTAATGGACATGGGTGTCTTCCCAAAAATGGAGAGTACCTGGAGCATAGGTACTCCACAACGCAAAGGCACTGCTTAGAGCCTTTGCGATGTGAAGTACCTATGCTGACACTCACTATGACGACACTCTTTTCCGCATCTGCATTAGATGCAGATGCGGAAAAGAGTGTCATCAAAATCGTTTTAGCCGTTTAGCTAATCGGAATCAGTAACAAACACCACACGTAGAGAAGAGGGTATACCGGATAAAATACTACAAAATGCGAATAATCATTCACATGTAAACATGTTGTCCAGCAAATGTGTTCGCTTTGTTTCACAGTAGGTACCTTACAACACAAAAAGAGAGATTCGTAGGGGTTTAACTAAATCGTTCGCACACACATTGTCGCACTTCCGCGTAGAGACACAACAAAGGGTTGCAGACTGATTGCTTAATGGACAGTGAAGGCGATAGCAGCGTGATAAATCACTGTCGTCATTACCCAACCATTATCTAAACCCAATCTCGGGACAACTTAGAACTTAGAGCTTTTGACGTAATTGACACAGACGCGAGGGCGTTAAGTAAAGTTTTCCCGACTTTTTGTAATTTCTGCGCAGAGTATAAAATTACGATTTTGTTTAAAATTTATTTCAGTAATAGGTCGACAAAAATTTTTATAATAATGGTATTTAATCTTTCTTTATGAGGAATAATAAAGTTTTCAAACCTTAAAAATAAAATGTTTCATTATACACAAATTATATTATATGTATATGTTTACTTAAAGCTATAGTCTATTAAATAAGTGAGTTTAATAAACGCTGAACGTATTTTAAAAGCCTGTAACGAGCCGTAACACGATTTTAGCGGCAAAGTGAGGGGCACAACAATTGACATGCATTAACGGTATTTCCGGTGGCGTTTGGCCCGCGAAGTCGTTACCGTCCGGAAATTCAATCGAGACTTGCAACTTCTGCGCAATAATCGAGACATTTTATGTAAATTGTAGCTTAGAATCAATTAGTATGTGATCAAATAGATAATTGACTTTCTTATTACAGAATAACAATTTAAAAAAATTTTAACCCTGTGTCAGCACGTGTACCGTACAAATCAGTGACCTGGTTATCAAAATAATAATGCAGTCGTGAGTGTACCAACCGTTACGAGTCACTAAAAGTTATTTGTGTTATAGTTAATTCATGATCATCACGATTAACTCAGAGAAGGTGCTGGTAATTTCGGTACCAGTAATTCGTGATAGTGAACAAATTACTGCAGTTTTATGATAATTAAGTTACTGATAATACAGTTAATTATTTCAATCACTTTAAGAAGTAAAGGGTTTGTAGCTTTAAGTTGAAAATTGACGTTCCCAAATATACACCTCAGCCTATTACGAGTAACATTGATTTTCAGATTATTCACATTTCATAGATACACTTAGATACTTGTTAATTTTTTTTTATTATAAACGCTTTATTACCGTACTTTAAGACAGCTTTAATGACTAATGGTAGTATATCAGTCAACACATGGTGATGGTGAAAAGACGTGATAGGTGACATCAAACATCTAAAACAATAAAAAAATCATTAATACAAATTACGTATATTATTCTCATCAAGTCATCGCTCACAGCGACATGCGAGAATGACGCGAAAAGTCCATCTCCGCAGTTCCGAGCAAACACGGTACCCTAAGCGTCAATACAGAGGATAAGAGACTGTGAGTGGTGAGTAACATGAAATTGCTGGCGTGCGGTACTTACAAGCACTCGAGACGTGACGGCAGAGGCGAGAATAGCACCCTGATCGCGTTCTGATCGATAGTCTTGCCGATACCAAATATTTACACAAGACGTGAGTCAAATGACGGATATCCATATTAAAATTTGACCAACTTAAACTTGAGAATGGTCTTTTAAAAAACGGCAAGTGTTTTAAAAAGCGACATATTTTTTAGTTCACATATTTTGTTTATATTATGGCTATAATATACTTAACATACGTTAAAAAGTTCCTTGAATAAGAAAAAACACTTACCTATTTCATTAGGTACATTGTTGTTATCTGAAAATTCGTTATCCAATCCGAACCAAACTTAGTACATTATGATAAACATATCATATGTAATTCAATAAATATTTGTAGAAAAAAAACCCGGAAAATAAATAACTTCGTTACTATAATAATATTGTGCTAACGTAAACTTAACAATATTAATGAAATAAAACTATATATTACATATTAGTAAGCACTCTCTATGTGACCTCGCAATGTATGCGGATTAAAGCTAAGATAGAGCTGCTGATCAATAAGTTTTAGCGAGCTCAAATATTTGCACATCACGAGCATTAGTAGAGGGAATGCGTCTGTAAAACCACGAATGTGTACATTCTCGGACAAAGAGTAACAAAAGCCAATTGGAGCTGTGAATTTCGGGTTATTTATGCCTCATATATTTATCTATTCGATTCGATAGACAAGTATATTTTTCCCCGATTCAAGAATGTTCTGTAATTTATTCTCATTTCTCTCATTAGAAATTATAATAAAGCTTTGGCCATTGTTAAGAAAATTACGGATAGTGGACATTAAATACTCGTAGATACGAGTAGTATGGTATCTAAAAATAGAATAAATTTTAGTTGGACTAATATTTTAGTATAGATTTAAAATTTAATTTCGTGTTTGAAACTAAAAATCTGAAGTTCTTGTCTTTAGCACACATATAGACGCTAGACAAAAACTTCAGATTTTCTATCTAATTTCTGGAGTCGAATGAGAGTAGACCCAGCTATAATTTTATCAAATAATATCTAGATCTGAACGGGACATTTGGGGATGATGTATTCATTCAAGAACAAGTGATTGATTGTGTTTGTGTATGTCAATAATTGCTCAATCTGTCTAAATAAATCAAGCCTTGTAAAGGAATAAGCTAGTAATGATAACATTATACATATTATTACATAAAGCTAGATAATGTAGTAGGTATATATATATGATATATTTTTACTATTTGATTTGACGTTAACAAAGGATGTACCACGCTTGCCTAGTGAGGCCTATATACTAATATTATGTTATTATTATTATGAACAAAGAATTGTTCATTAGGTATTCTTTGTTCATTCATGTCCTTTGTAACATAGGAGATTTTGACGCACTCGACCAAAATGTGCCGGCGGCGCGGCGCCACTTTGTCTGCTCGCGGCCTGGCGCCAGACCGTTATCATCAGTTGTCGTAACGTAACCTACTATTTTTATTGGTTGGATGCTACTGACATACAAAATGAGTACGTAAAATTCATTAAGCAAATAACTAATAATATATGTTGCTAAAATTGCTCCATGTATATCTTAAAAATTATTGAAACGCATTAAATAAAAACTTTAAACTTTGTCTACGTCATCGATATTATATTATAGAGTCATAAAGAATAAATTACCCATATTTTTATTAATAATTTTTGTTAAGCTTCATTTAAAATAAAAGTTCTAAGCAGTGAAAGTCTTAATGAATTATGGCCAGTTTATTTATTAAAAAATATTTTTGGAGTATTGCATGGTGAGTCTAATTTCAGTGTGGCCTTTGAAGTAGGATTAATGCCGGCAGTGGACCGCCCCCATCGGCCGCACCGCAAATTAAATCCTGTCCTTTCAGAGGATTCTCATTACGCTTGACAATTTAGTGCTCCCAGTTTAATGACGAAGCTACTCGTATCTATAAATATATATATATCTGATATTTACCCATTTAACTCTTTCGACATAATGGGCATATAACTAATTATATGTTTGTTAAATTTTGCTTTTTGGCGTTTGCCGCCAGGATCTGAATCCGATCCTTCTGCGAAAGCATAGCTGCAATTGTGAAGGTAAACATCTTAACAAACCCTGCATGCCTGAGAGTTTTCCGTAAAGTTTTCCATAAATTTTAGTATTGCTACTCCGCAGGCTCAGAAGTTTTAGAACTAAAATGGTCGCGATGAATTTAAATTTTTTCTCGTAATACATCGGCGATACTTCCCCGCTCGAAAGAACTTAGGAGCATTAGATCTATGAATAATTTTATCATATAGCTCGGAAATCAATTTAGGCACCTTATTCAGCAATCCTCAAAAATTTAAGTAAACTTTTGTAACTAGGTAGGTAATCATCGAGTCAACGAACAACAATTATTTTGGTATCTTTATATTACAAGTATGTTGTAGTATGTTTATATTACAAGATACCTTCTGAAAATCTTTAGAATCTTCATCCCCGAAATCCCATCTATTCCAAAAATATCGAAATCAATAACAGAAATATTAGCAACGCGATTGGGCTTGTTTGGAGATTTAGTGGCGTGCGTCCCCCTGGCGCCCAGCGCGGCGCCGCGCCGTCCCGCCGCCCAGACTTCGTGGCGGCCCGGGATCGATCTTGCGATCTCCCAATAAAATTGGCAACAAACAAGAAACAGAGGACTGTCACGAATAATAAACTTTCAATGTCACGTTACAGACGACGTGCCAATAATTTTATTTTATTGTGCCTACTAATGTCTTAATGTTAACCGAAATAGGGTCTTTAATTTGATTGACTAATAATAATTTAGCTTCGCTTAATTGGCTTCCTTTCTTGCATGTGAAATAAAATTATTATTAATACGCTTTTATTAGCTTGAAAATTTGTACGATTAAGGACCGATGACAATGGAATAATTCGGTATATCGGTGACCTAATTGTAAAGTGAACAGGTGGATAGTGGAACTCTTTATTGCCTATACTCGTATAAGGCTAACATAAGTTTCTCCGTAATGTATGTCTCCCCAACTAAACACAAGAACTAACTTGTTTCATAGCGCGTTATAAGAGCGGCGGTTGTACCTACCTTACCGGTCGAATTACAAGTTATTTCACCGGGTATATAGTGATATAATATTTACGGGCGTTTAACATCATATAACTTAGTTAGCTAAACTCAATATCGAGAACTATCAACCGCTCCACTGTCTACATAAAGCGTGATAAGTACCCAACTCTCCATTTTAGAGCTCATTAACCATACCAATAATACTCAACGCTTTATATTGATGTAATTAGGGATCCCCTCCGAAAACCGCAAAGCTTGCATCCGCTCATTAAAATTTCACCCAAAAGCCCTGAGGTGTGTTCGTAGTGAAATATAACACCAAATGTCAGTACACTCTGATGTGGATACAATGTCCGAATCAACTTATTTGTGTACGTGGTACTTTGATACTGCGAAATTTAATATGGAACTTCGTTTAACAATGAGCCATTTGCCTTAAATCTATAAGAGAACACTACACTAGCGGTGGATCGATAGTGACGCAGAAGATTAGATGTCTGTCAGGCTAAATTTTTAGGGCGTAACGAATATGTGTACTCAATTATGATTTTACCAGGAGTTGATTACCACCGGCTTTTTTCTTCCACCAAACCGTAGCCAATAGCCGTAGCCAATCAAATAAACCGATTGAAATTAAATTAAAAGAAGGTGAAAAACAGTCAAGTACATGTTCAAAAATATCTTCATTAATTCGAACATACATTTCGTATTCCTTACAAATATCCTAATGGGTTGGCTAAACTAATATCCATTGCTTCCTGACATCCTATCGTGACCGGAAGTAACACATTTTATATCACAAGACGTGTAAATTAAGGAAATAGGTACAATTTCAGCTTACATCGCACGCTGACCCAACATAAATTTATTTCTTAGTATGAAATCAAGTAGATTACCTAATATTAAATCAAGCGTAGATTTAATTCTTTGTATAAAAAATATAATGATGTTTTGAAGTTTATGATAGAAATTAAGTAGTTTATTGATTAATTTAAAAATTACTAATGATAAAAAATTTACTTCAATCTGTTTTGCTGTAAATGTTATTGTTCTCTTCGTAGCTTCTTAGTGTTTCCTTATTTAATCACACAAAACCCTCATTTCAAAACGACATTGCGAACTTTTATGGCCGCTAAAAACATAAATTCAATCAAGACAACGTTGAAAAGATAATTAAAATGCGCGATGACACTTCTATTGTTACACGCCGAAATAATTTTGTAGTCGCAAAGAGCAAAATAAAACAAAGTGGCAGAGAGCAATTAATTTAGGGGCCTGTTGTGCAGGCGTCCTCCGGCCATGGACCAATCCAGTAATTGTCGCCGGCAATATTCAAATGGCGGAAACAATTAGTGTGAGTGCTGTATACGTATTTAGTACTCTACCCTCTCTAAGTATGGATAGCGAACAAAATATGATAGATTTCTCTTGCGCGTCATTCTCTCGAACGCCGCCTTGCTTTTGTTGCGTATTTTGCGCAGTTTTTAATGCTATATTATTGTTATATTGTTTTGGAGCATAAAAACCTTTCTTTAAAGACTTTGAAATATTTTATATTCCTTATTCCTTGTTTCTTTACGAATTGCAGCTGTAACTATGGTGAAGTTACGGTACGGTTGATTTGAAGTTCATATTCATGATTTCACTAATAAAAAAAGACTCAATCAAAATATTTCACTTCGGAAAAATACAATTGAAAATAGCAAAACATCTTTAGAGCGGAACGAATAACAAATATAGCATAAGCTGGATATAAAGAGTAATAATTGACGGGATCCACCCCTTGGCAGTTCGTTTCAAATCTCTTTTGTGTACTGCGATAACGCTACAAAGCCTGCTAATGTCTTTTAAGGACTTAGTGATTTAAACGGACTAAATAATGAACCAGCTACCCTTTCTCTCTGCTCGCAATTTATGAGCTTAAATCCTTAGTAGAGCGCAACGGATTAATTTGCATGTAGGTATGTTGAGCTCGTAACATTTTAATGTTAGAAATAGGCGCGCCATTTAGTAATTGAAAGGATACTGCGACAATCGTGTGGCGATGACCCGTATGGTATAGTGGTTACTATGCCAGCCTACAATTGGGTTTCGATTCGATTTCCAGCGGGTGTGTGCTTGTGTAATAGCACTTGTGATACCCAGAATCCTAGTGTGGGTATTTTCTTGCGGTGTTATTATTTTAATATTAATTATTATATAAATTAAAATTCCACCAATCCGCATTGGAGCAGCATGGTGGAGTATGCTCCAGGCCTTCCCCTGTTGTGGGGAGAGAACCGTGCCCAGCAGTGGGACATAAAAAAGGGTTGAAGGCAATTAAAATTAATGATACATCAATAAATACATATATTGGACACATATTCAAGAGAAGCTTTGTCATTACCATTCGTTACGAAGCAAATATCTGGATAATATTTTAAGAAATGTAATGGAGCGCAAAAGATAGATTCTATCCATGAAGATACTGACAATTAGTGATAAATCAAAACGAACGAACGATCCGTCGCTGCCTTCAGGAATGTTTCATCCTCAGGAATTTTCATCTTTATTTTTTTACATATAGGTTATACATACATATAAATTGGAATGATTACCTATGTATAGAAAGGGAGATTTTTAACTGACTGACTCATTCTTGCAAAATACCTATGAATGACTTTAGAACTTAAACGAATTTAGGAAAATTTTAAAAATTATTTTTTTTAAGTTAAACTTGAATGAGATTTAAAATAGGGATATATTTCATTAAGAAAAAAATTGCCTGATTCTCATATCTATCTCAAAAAATTGAAAATTATTAGCGTTGAACTTATTATTTACATACATACATCCATGAAATTTGTTGTCAACTTGTGCCACGTGACAACTATAGGTCAAAAAGAAAAAAAAATACCATTATTTAACCTAAAAGGATATGAGTAGAATTTGGGCCATAGTCAAGTACGGGTTAATAGAATTCAATTGTTATCGAGACCATTATGGAGGATTGAGGATTCTGAACCAAGAATAAGTACCTCGATATACCTACATAAATACGCTTTAGTGTACACCAAATAATAAAAACAATCAGGAAATAATTTACAAGTAAGAAATAATTTAGTCTTAGCAAACGGTGGTCTTATCGCTGGTAATAACTTCCAAAGGTAATTGATTTTTATAAATGTAAGGAATTACATCTCAATAGTTTTCTGGGCAGAAAACAACAGATGAAACGCGTAGACGATTGGGCGGTCCGCATGACGTCACAAATCCGGATGATGTCTGTTTGTTATCAGCGCTGCGCACTCGCTCCAGCAGGGCTGTGAGCCGCGGCGAAATCGTGTTATTTATGGCATTCGCTCCATTTACGAAGTCTGATTGCCGTAGTAATATTATTATGTTGATAAGAGGATAATATGTTATAAGCTTAAATTGGCGTAGTTATTTTTTTTACAAAAAATTAAAAAGAAAATAAATAATAAATATTTTACTCGAAATTTAGCAATTACTTTTTAGGCTGATGCATAGTTATAATGACATTTAGAAATAGTTTTCTTTATTGAGAAGCTGTTATCGTTCTTTCAATTATTATAAATGCAGGGTAAATAATAAATAAATTATCGTAAGTCCCTAATAGAGCACCATCAATTATTGTCATTCATCGCTCACATAACCAAAAAAGCGCCTAAAACTTGAGAGGCCGAAAAACGCTAAAACTAATCTTTGAAACATGACGGAAAACAGATTATTAATACACCATAATTTTATTAAGACGCCTACAGAACTAAATCTAGTTTTAATAATTGTTTCAGTGCAATATATAAATATTCCACTGAATTAAAATAAAATACGATGAGAGTGTGGTTGGCAACCCTGTACTACAGCGTTCGCCAGACATGTTGGTGATTTCTACGCCCTTATTTTATTTCTATTGCAACGCGTATTATCCGCTTGTCAATATTATCAATGTCGACTTGCAGTTTCTGAACAAATTGCTTTTGTTTCTCGTAAAATCATGCAAGCGGTTTATTAAATTTCCTTAAAAAACGAACCATTGTAGTTGATTTGCCCCAACGACACAAATACTCAGATGGGTGACCGTTAGTCTCAATTAGGTACATAAGGACATGCTTCCGTGCTTCGGAAAGCATGTTAAGTCGTCAATTCTAACTGATATCTAATTATCACACAAATATATATCGTAAAACCTAGTTAAAACCCTTTGGGCGGTTTGACAACATCTGACACAGATTGGCCACTAACACGTGCCTCTACATTTTTGCAACGTGGTGGATTATGTTCCAATCTTTTCCCGATTGTGAGGACCCAAGCGGAGCAGTGGACCATAAAAAGGATTACAGGCAGGCAGACGTTAGGTGGTAGACCTGGTATGGTTTGACCGCGAAAGTACCACCGCTGTGCCCATGTCTGCCGTAAAGCAAATGATGCAATTAATTTGTGTTTCGGTGGAAAGGTGTAGTTGCCGGCCACACTTACATGAGGCGACCATCAGCCTCCGGGATAGCGCTGGAACTACATGCGGCCTCAGGCAGGATACGAGCCAGCTTGAGGTTGGATGTAGATGTCCATGGGCGGCAGTGACCACTTAACACCAGGTGGCCTACATGCTCGTCTGCTACTTCATATCATAAAAAATATATGAATGATATAAAAAGCAATGGACGTATTCTCTTTACTGAAGACTGAAAAGTAGTAGTAAGCACGGACTTACTTGAACAGAAGGGGTTTATTAGCGAACAGGCCTGAGGCCTTCTCTTTCGCGGCTTGGAGCCCCTGCATTGCGGACGCCCGATGTCCCACATGTAACTGCACTCACGCTCTGCTAACACCTAGACCACAAACAATATTTATCACATTTATTTATATTTGTATTGTATTAATTTATTTGTATTTGAAGCATGCACCCCGCTGGTAGTGTTGATCGCAAGCGATCACACTTTTAAGCAACCATGGGCGTGGTCGGTAATGGGTGACCACTACTGGCTAATTTTATGCGCGCTTCCGTGCTTTAGAAGGCACGTTAAGCCGTCGGTCCCGGTTGTTATCGATAGATAACAGTCATTGGGCCGGAGCCTTTTTGGATGGTTGAATTGAAACGAAATTATATTATAGACCTCTTGAAATATAGATTGTGATGAGAAATTTGTAAATACACAAACAATCATAGGTACAAACTATCTGTTTGTAATTAACCACTGCAGACTAAACATCCGCAATAAACCTCATTTATACTAGTGAAATGCTAGTCACCGCTTTAAGTAGCTATCCAGTTCTGCCGCTCACATTCTCGCCGCTTTTTACCTACCCAGGTGTAGTGTACTGGCTAGTTTGAGTTACTTTATGTTATAAAAAGAATATAGAGAATGACGTTGTCAGAGAAAATTTGATATGCAATAAATTTGTATTTCGGAAATCATAAACATTTTATTTACTGAGCCCAGTGGTTCCTACAGAATTCTTCACCAGGTATAAAGAAACTAGTCTAACTTATTAGGCGGTATGACTATCGTTTCACTTACAAATACATGAATGATGCCTGTAATTGAAAATTTCATTAACAGTAAAGCTTACCGTGATATTGATATCGGCCCAGGCATTTCAATCTTATCTGTGATTTAAATTCAATGAGAGTTAATTTCAGTACCGAATTAAAATTCGAAATTTCAGAAGAATTTAATTCTTAATATGTTGTTTATCCGAAAATCCTAAACCTATTTTGTTTCAATGTAGTCTAACAGTTTCAAAATTATTTGATTCATAGTAGACAGATGGGCACGGCAAGGATTGGTCAAATGCACAAAGGTATTTTATTCTACCTTCCGTATGAACAATATTTTGTAAAACAATGCTGGACTCCAATAACGTCATAAAAATATTTAAGATTGTTTCTTGATTTAAGGTTCCGCTCCGAAGTATTGATTTTAAAGTGTTACATAACCCGTAAGAGGTAGCTAGCTATACATATTACGTATAGTATATAACGTTCTATATGCGCAGATTTCATGGTACGTGCACACCAACTCGTAAGTCTATGTAATTACTAAGTTAAGACCACGTACGGATAATTTATAAGGTATTTATTTAAACAAAGAGAATTAAATACTCACATTTTTCCAGTTCCTCGGCGTAGCAGGTCCGTAGCACCGTCTGTCGATCGTGTAGCTCCCCGCGCGGCTCTACGGTTTCGCTACGGCTGCGCGTAGCCCCTAACGTCATTGGTTGATACGTGTACGGAAATAGACGACCATCCACCAATGGCGAGGTACCCTGTAAAGGGGCGGAGTTTTGTAACATTTCAGAAAATTTTCAGGAGATCCAAAAGCTCACAAAGTAGATACCAACCCTATCTATGTACCCCTTTGAATTTTCTACTTCACAGACAAGAAGATTTCACAAAAGCTTATTGAAATTTCTTGAGTATTCTTGGTATCTATCTAATTCTGCTTCAATATAATAGTTCAAGAAAGGAATATTTTGCTAATGATTATGAGAAATCTTACTCATGAAATATCAAAAGTTAATAAAAAGAATAAAGCATGATAGAATATCGAGGGTACTAAAAACATTATGGTTGTTATAACAAATTAGTAATTTAACATTTAAAATTACCAAGAACTAATAAACTAGAGTGACGTCATTTATACTATGTACGTTTCAAATATCATTGGTTACCTACATCCAATAGGTGTAATGAAAAATTAAAGTGATTAGTGTATAAGTAAAATATTTATTTCTTTTCACAAAAACGTGTTAACAATACAGTGGGTGGGACTACCTCGATTGTGGGGTGAGACTGGGGCCCAGCAGTGGGACATAAAAAGAGTTGAAGTTAGGGTGGGACTACTTAGTAGGCTTATGCAGGTGCCTATGTCAAGTCTTATCTCGTAGGCTAGCTAAAAATATTCTTTAAGAAAAACGTATTACATGTTCTTATGTGTAACTTTCATGTATGTATTCATATTTCACCGTCACATTGAGAGAACTATTGCTTTAAGTATGTTCTAACGGGCGAGCCAGTCGTCAGTTAACAAATATGTAGATGTATATAATTATAATTCGCGTTTATACGAAAACATACCGGCTTCAAAGTTGTCTCGCAAATACTTAAATTTAAGATTTATATGGTTTTCTCATGGATGCCGTTGTCAGAACTGGACCAAATGAAAATGGGACCAAAGAGGAAGTATTCAAATAAAAATAAAATCATCCGTTCACCCAGTCGAAAGTTATGACGTAACAAACATAAAAGATACAGTGCATTGACCTCCGCCTTGCTTTTGAAGTCAATTAAAAATAGTTAACTGTACATAAGTACACTGTACATAAATTAAAAAATAATTTCCTAAAAAGCATATTTCGAAAAGTATCTAATCTAATGCAATCTATTCCTATTAACAAAGTCTAAATCAAATCAAAACTATCAGGTTTAAGCTATACTGCATCATTAAATTTGTTAATAACTTGTAATTTATACACATGATTTTAAAGGAGTGCCGAGTATTATATGACGTTCATCCATTGTATACGTGTACCTTCTGATGAATAAAAATTTTAGATTTGATTTGATTTTGAATCAAATTTCTGAAATTAAAATTATTGCTTGGCAGAACACTGTCAAGCAATCATAAATCTAGTCGCTATTAAATCGTTATAAATGTACTATGAGCATTAAAATATATTCACGAGGGGCAATCGGGGGAGAAACCGTCGATTCGCGATCGTTGAGCCGAGAACTTCATTTGCGGGCTCTTCTGCCCGTGAAATGAACTCACGATATTTTATGATATCGACGTCAGCGAAACGCACCGCATAAACGCGCATTTGTTTAGATTTGTTACGCTAATCTCTAAGTTCTGACTTTGTATCCTTACTCGCAGGGATGTTAAGGGTCTCCATAACCGTAATAGAAACGATCAGATATTCGAAATAAAAATGCATTAGTATCCGAACGCAAATTCGATACAAAAGTTTCGGATAATTCCAGATAGGAACGCAGCCTAAATAAAACTAAATACTAAACGTTATCATAACGTAAAAGCCTGTCATAACATCCAAAATAATCCCACACCTCTGTACTGCATTCAGTTACGATTAGGGATAGACTTTTGGTATGAATATGCAATATTTTCTGTTACGGTTACGGATCTCCTTAACATCCCTGTCTTAAACCCTACTCATATCTGAAACTTTTAAGACTCGTGTCTAAACACGGGTCTTAAACGTGCAGCTGAGCGGCGGAATGTGCACTCCTCAACCTATAAGACGTACTAGATCATGCCCGCGCCTTCGTACACGTATTTTCCATAATTAATTGGACCAAGGAATCATGTTGTTCCATAAAAACTTTTCCCCCCTTTTCATCCTCTTAGGGGTAGAATTTCGGAAAATTCTTTCTTATCTGATGCCTTCGTCGTACGCAAAACTCACTCTCTGTTTTTATATGTGTAAAGAAAAAGTATTGTATTGTTTGTATTGTCGTCCTGTAAAATATTCTTATATATGTATAATGTAGTTTAAATTCTAAATATATAGTTGGGAATTCACCTCATGGTAATGCACACAACGATAATGCACTCTTGAAGTAGCGATGAAAGAGCATCCCTCCAATACTTAGCGGCGATCGACCACTCAACGACAACCACTCAGCTCTTATCGCCTTTCAAGTTACCTTGTCAAGAGGCACAACCTACATTGCCGCATTTTGCTATTAAATGTTTTTAAATTTGCTACGGAGCACGTCATTTAGCAGTTTTACCCATGCCTATCGCAATTTAACTTAAAATGCTAGTTAAAAATTTTATAATCGATACAATACTGATTTCAATGAAATTTTGTGTCTTGTGTTAATTATATAATGTCTAATTTATTGGTTGCAGCTTGAGAAATAGTAAACTTCTGGACTTAATAAGTAGAGATTTTGTTTTATTTCTATATAAGGTTGACGACAATTATATTTATGTAAAACGTGATACATATAAAAGATAACAAAGACAATATGCCGTGGCTACTAATAGACTTAGGTATAAGTTTTATTATTATTTCTGTATTATAGATATTTGTATGAAAAAAATATCGTAGGATTCGTATTTATTCTAGCACCAAAGAGACCAGCAGATTTCTGTGTCCCAGTGCTGATTCTGATGAACTATTGAACAATAGGCATCGTAACTAAACATTACAGCTTTATTTTTACGTTTCAGTTGAATGTAATTTTATAATGTTAACGACACTATTATATTTTGAGACTAAAAAATAATAAAATATCAAAAAAAGCGGTTATAGTTTCCATTAAGTATTTTGCTACGCTGATTCTTTGCTTCTGATTATAATGCTAACACATCAATCTGGTGTTTACATGCAATAAATATCACAAGCCGCATAGGTTGATTATGCACAAAACCGGACAAACTTAAAATAGTTAATAAGTGTATATGACTAAATTATACCGAAATTTCAATAAATACTTTTTAATAATAATGTCTCACACTTACACTTTTAGCTATCACACAAAAATAACTAAACAAACACCGATCGGTTACAGAAATTTAAATTTATCACTTAAATTTCTGCCATTTCTACATTTTGAAATGACATACGGGCATGGTAACTACTTCACTATAGGGGTTGTTATGGACAGGTCGTCATTTTTCTCACGATACGAAGCGATTTTAAATTTATCCACCAAGTATCGACGGTACCTCATCAAGCATCAAGTAAGTCTGGGGGACACCTCATGCCTCTTTAAAGGCTCCTTTTTCCACACGATTGCGTACCACCGCCTCCACCTGGGGTTCCCCTCCTACTTACACACACAGCTTTTCATATAAATCCGTCTCCCTCACTCTTGCTATTTATGACTTATTAACTTCTCTAAGGTATCATAGCAACCCGCCCGCGCGGTGTCGCGCCAACGATTTAATATAGAAAATTGTGAACTCAGCCGAAATTAAGTACGAAACAGTTTATTGAATTCTGTTTCCTAATATGGCGTACGTGCATTAGGTTTTTTGATTATGACTGAAGTGTGCATTGTTAATAACTCAATTATTTTGAGATTGATTACATTGTGATTCAATTGAATAAATAGGATGGTTGCGTATTGGGAAATTTTGTTAATTTTTGTTTAAGAATACTAATTTTAATATGGTATTTCTTTATAAGTATTTTTTACTGCAATCAAGTATCTTATCTATCTCTGTTTTTCATCTGCTATATTTTTTTAAATGTACATTAAGCAAATAAGCATACATAAATACATAGCTTTGTTTTCTCCCTCATAATTGTTCACAGAGTAAAAACGTATAATTTTATAAATAATGGTAACTGGTACCCGTATTTCCCATAATTTAATCAATGCTTTACTATAAGTTACCTATTAGCAAATTGTTTGAATATCATAACCGTATCTAATATTTCAAGATACTCGTGACACCAAACACAAAAAAATAAAGTGATCGCGAACCTTCTTCAGAACTTTCCACGCAGACGTTTATTTGCTAACACAGTGGAGGCAGAACAATAACAGGTGGAAGTAGCGATTTGGTATCGGATTGCGATGTTTGCCCACCGATCGCTCCCCCGGGAGCGGCTCCTCTCAAGATGCAATAAAAATCAAAGCGGCATTCACGGCCGCGTGTATCGCTTTTTACTTGTGAAAAGATACGAGGAGCTTTAGGATTATTTGCTTAGAATTGAGGTGAAACGATGGATTGGCAACATTTTATGAAACTTCATTTTTATTGCTTTATCCTTATTTACTTTGGATGTGGCATCTATTAATATTACATTAATAAATCGTATTTAAATAATTACTACACTACTTACTATGCTCACGTATGTTACACAATTTAACGAGAAACAAAAACATTTTTGTTTTAAATTTTCCTTTGAAAGAAATTTTGATTTTTTAAAATGTTTTTTATTTATCAGTAATAAATCAGTACCTACACAAATTTAGTGTAGATCTAATTCATCATTTAAAATTCTGTCGAAAATCAAACCCAGGACCCCTCAAATGGTGGACCGGCATAGTCCGCATAGTAACCATTACACCATACGGGTCGTCGTGATATTTGTTAAGAGAGATTTCATAAGTCTTCAACAATAACTGCAATTAACAATGCTCTATAGACAAGTATGTATAAATTGTGCATAGTAACATCAAAGAGCATTGCAGTTATACAGATGTGGCGCTCGCAATAAACAGCTACGTAATACAATTACAGGTGAGCGCGGGCGGGCGCCAAACAGGCTCCGCCCCTAGCTTCCATTGTCTACGACCAAATTGAATAAATTAAAGCAGAATTTAATAACTCTATTAACTTTCGACATAAATAACTCTCGACGTACTGCCGACGTTATCGGCCGATCGCTTTATTCAATTAGTTTCGGATGGGCGAGGGCGTAGAGAGCTTTTCATCGATTATTTGTTATCTGCGCTAATTGAATTTTAAATTATGAAATCTGTTTGTGGGCAAGTGTAAGTTTTTATCTAGCGTAAATATAAAATAATATGACATAAATAAAACAATGGCAAAAAAAACTTACTATATACCTACCCACTTTTGAAGTAATATCGCCTATAAGCCTGCCTTCTTCTCTTCGTTCTGACACATTTTAAATCGCAATTTGTTATCTTGTATTTCCAAAAAATATAACAGTTTGATTGATTGTTGAAATTTCAAACACATCTATACTAATATATAAAGCTGAAGAGTTTGTTTGTTTGTTTGTTTTAACGCGCTAATCTCTGGAAGTACAAGTCGGATTTGAAAAATAATTTTTGTGTATTTAGATAGCTATATTTATGAAGAAGGTTATAGGCTATCAAACATTACGTTACAATTCTTAACGCGAGTCAATCCGTAGGGCACAGCTAGTTTACAATAAATTCGATACTTTTTGTTGACTATCAAAAATATTCAGTAAAAATAATAACTTACCTATATGCCAGAACAACGTTTGCCAGGTCAGCTAATATTACATACTTCCTATAATAAAGTATAATTTATATACCTCCTAATTAAAGCGCATGACGTGTAGGTACTGATAAGAACATTTATTTGACGTTCATCCAGTGTATACGTGTAACTTATGATGAATAAAAAAATTTTACTTTGACTTTGACATCTATAAATCAGTAACTATAAATTACTTAACATAAAATACTATGAATATAAAGTGACACAAAGTAATATCAAGAAAACTTTATCCAGCAATGAGCCCTCAAAATGTGATGGATATACATCACATATTTTTTAATCTATCTTCCCACAGACCATAAGAATTTCTCAATCCATTAATTTCATTACAGAAAAAAAGATTGTTATGAAGATTCATGAAAACATGCAAAATCTCAAATTGTATAATCTTAAATTAAAGTTTACATAATTACAACATAAATATATGAACTGTCTTCAAATTAATATGTGAATTCCAAGAAAACTTACCAAAACACCTTCTGTAGCCCGAACTCTACATCACAACACTACATTATGCTAATTACGTACATCTAACATTAACTACTAATATGGGAAAGATATGCTAATTTTGTTTTGATATGTTATATACTGATATTCTTTAGAGTGGTTGTTGCATTAAATACAAATACTCTAAATCAATACGTATAAATGATGTTTCAAAGTTCGTGATAATTTTTTGAAAGTACTAGTAAATCGTGATCGACACATAGATTTATATGCACGCCGGGGGTCATCACTCTTAAGGATTTCTTTTTGTTTATTGCTAAAGTTTTGCTGGTGATTTAGTGCCGGCGTTATCAGATGTTTGTTTTGCTGGTGACTCGATATCACCCTTAAGAGTGATGCGCCCCCGGCGGACGCGCCACGTGACTGCCGGCTTCGCTGAACCTTTGTGTTTACCACCCGCCCCCGCCCCCGGCGCCCCGCCGACTATCCATCCCCTCTAGTCGGTTTTCCAACCAGGTAGGAAATGTTGCAAAATTTTAGCAATACCCTTTAAAATTCTTAAAAATCCATGTTTGTCCAGAATAAACTGCTAAACCAATAAGACCGCTAGTTTAGTGGTTTTTGCGTAATGCACGCGCAATAAACAGACTGACAGACAGACAGACATTATTAAATGATTATTTAGTAGTGCATATGTTGTGTTCTACCATTCTTATGCAGACAGGTTATATTTTCTTGTTTATAGTTTACTTATAAAATTGTGTAAGGATACAGATTTTTTTATTGGTGGAAGATCAAATTATTTTCGAAACAACATGAGTCTTCCCAGCAACACGTTTAATCAGTAAGTAAATAAAATCCAACAGACGATATCGTTATCAAAGCAACCCTAAACTTAAAAGGCTTTTTTCCTAATATTACATATTACATGCTATTTTATTTCGATTGATATCTTTTGATCGCGGACAAAGTTAAATAACGTGTCTAACTAATGCATTTCTGTCGTAAATCGGTTTCACGACACCATCACTATAACGAACACGCTATGTAATTATTATGCTGTGTTAAAATGTTCGAAGTTTCTGGTTTCATGTAGTTTTACTTAATACAATATTTTAGACATGATGTGAGCTCTGTGGGTTATGTAAGCTAAAATAAAATAATAAAATAATCATAATATATGGTAATATCACACACACTATACCTAACTGAGATAGTTAGTTTTGGAAAAGTTAACCAGTCAACGGAAGCGCCACCTACAATTATTGTATTCCATTAATGAAATTAATGAAATCACAAACCACGGGGAACCCTGCACGACTCAGTTTTATTAATTGCGTCCCTGAAACCCTTTTTTGTTGCACGCTGTTACAAAAATTAGATTCGCAGTCCAAATACAAATTTTAATAAAAATATTGTTGAAATTAAAAACCGTCATTATTTTTAATACTGTTTCTATAATAATTTATAATTACATATATATATTAAACACAATGCAAAGTCGTGTATGTATTGATTGATGTGTACACCTTGCTATTATTTTAATTAACTTGTGTTGTGTACATAATTATATCTATTTTTGAGTATTTCCATTGTATGTTGTATTGTAAATGTTGTGAATAAATTTTTTGTAACGAATTTTGTTTTATTCTTTGCGTAGTCAACATTTTTAAATGATTGTAACCTTTAATTAATTTAAGCATTGGTACCTACCTACATCTAGCTTTTTTCAACCTCTTAAAAACAAGTCTCAAATGTATTGTAAGCCTATATATTGTCTATTTATAAATAGTCAATCTATGTCTATTCGTCCCATGATATTTGATGATGCTTGAAAGCATTTTTTCTGCCAGCAGCGACGATATAACGAGTAATAAGCAGCATTTAATGATGTATTCATAACATCCGCCTCCGACCGGCGACATAAAGCCTCTTAGAGCTAATCCGCTCTAATTGGTGCCTTAGACGGGACTCGAATGTCGCTCCTCATTGCCTCGTTAGTGGCAGTTCATCTCTTGTAGATATTTATTATATAAAATTAAATTCACGGGTGGTATACCTCCTTTGACTAGTCTGACTTTGTAGAAATGCTGTGAATAAAAATATTATATTTCGCAACAAAAAAAAGTTACTAGATACTACTAATTCTAAGCTGCTTTTGTTTAGTTATTAAGAATTGACTTACAGGTAACTTGACAGTAACTGATCTGTATTGTTCACATATACCTATATCAAATCGTAAATAGTGTGTTACCGAACGCCTATTTTTATAGGTATTCTGCTATACTGCTACCAGGAAAAACAAAATAATTGAAACGTATAACTCAAATTATTTCTGCAAAGCCATATATGTACCTAATATTCGTTTTAATTAAAACGAGGAAAATATTCGAAGCTCGGCTAGCCCTTTGAAATTTTTCTCGTATTATATTACGAGTTTTAACAGTTTCAAAAGAGTATTCAGACATCCAAACCGCCAGGGGACAAATTATTAATATGAACCTGTATTCATCACCATGGCATTGCGATCGAATGAATGTGATCCGAAAATAATCTCGATGGGGATCGGAAAAATAGTCGCAAGGCAAGGGTAGTGAGGAGAGGGGGCGGAACAACGGCCTCGTTACGCCACTTCCGGCGGATGTCGCCCCGTGATGCATTGTCGTCGCCTCTGAAGGGTGGACA
>DWQK01000393.1:0-21645 GCA_018231225.1 Noctuana stator
ATCACTCTCAATGCACTTGCATTAGTTTCGCGAATTATTTAAAATGCACCCATTTGCATTAGAAGGCCAACTATCGAACTTCTTAATAGATGTAAAGCGCTTGGCAGGCGACCAGTTTATTAAGACCTTCGCTTCGTGCTGGCTTAAAGAAGTTTGTCTAGGAAAAAGTGGTGTGAGGGATCGTGGTATTCTGGTGGTACAGCTGTCAAATGGACAAAAGCTAAGACCGCTGATAGGTAGCGCAATTTACGGTAGAAAGCGTAAAAGGATGAGATAACATTTAAGAACTGCTATTAAAGTATGTATGTATACCTATAAATTAGTGAACTCAAGCGTATTCAATATTTATTTTATGTAAATTATATTGCACGAAATATCTAAAAAATACCGTACCACACGCCGTAGTGTCGCCCATTACTGTCCGTTAAAAATCTTTTATTTTTATATATGTAGCATAAAAAATTTAAAATATTAACCAAAGGCACATTAAAGTAAGGCTATAAGACAAATTTGACGAGATACGACTCATGAGTAAAAATACAGAAGAAATTCTAACTACTCGTTCGTTCCTAACTTACAACGCGAAAGCTTGAGTTAACTCTGATCCATTGTTATTGCGCGCAAGCCTGACTGCCGGCGCTAGTGATGAATTATTGATGTCCGAGATACTACGTGATCCTGGCCTTCCCTGGATTATTGAAACGAGCCACAAAACGCCGCTACACCTCGCCCCATCATTCACCAAACATCATCCATTTATCTCCTACATCTAATTCTAAAATTGTGAATGTTTCGAACCATTTCTGTACATTTCCGTCCATTTGGAGCAAAATGTGATTTATTATAACGCCCCGTCGCGTACCGTGCTGCCTAGAATGGATGTCAGATCTCTTTAACACGTTCATTTATAGAATCTATAATCGTTAGTACGTTGGCTGGACGTTGTTATGAGGAATTGAACAATTTCTCAATATATTTTAAGTATAAATCGTTTTTTTAAGTAATATTTTTTAACAGAAATGATTTTGATGATAACGTTACAGAATTTTTTGACTGAAGTTTTCAGAAGTAACTTAATTTAATTTACTTAAGATGAAAACGAAACAAAGAAATAAAAAAAGTTACAAGTGGATTTAAAGTTAAGATTTACAACAAGATGATAACATAAAAGTTACCTTTTTAAGTCTTATTCGAAATATCTTATTTGTTCTTCTAAATTGTTTTCTTTAAATAAATTTAACACTTTTAAAGTAAATTGAATCCGCCGCATCAATAAGAAACAGATATTATTATCCATGATCGTTTCCGAAAACCTCTTACAAAAACAATCGGTGCGCGCTTCTGCATAATGCGCGCGACGCTCCTTAGCAGAAAACTAATTAATGAATTATACTATTAGCGCGTGGGAAATGCGCTTCAATGTAATAGACGCGTTCAAATGACCTGTACAACATTTAATACGTGTAAAGGTTCTTAAAGGTAAATAATAAATAAATGTTATACCAAATTATATGAAGGAATTTGGTCACGAACTTAACATTACGAACAAATGAGAAATTGGAAACGGAAAAACAAAATTAAATATAATGCTTTTTTCAAAGATTTTCTTATCTTAGTAACAAACTCATAACTATCTAACAAAACATACTATAACTCACTTATCTGTTTTAACTAAGTACAATAAAGATAAAAAGGCGAGGTCCACTAAACCAGTATCATAGCAAAACTCGGCGTTTTTAACAACAAAACACTCATAAAAGACCTGCGTACGCAAATACGGGTGTCAGATAAAAGCTGCATTAAAATGCAGTTTACGGCATAACCGACAATATCTGTGATAAATATTCATGCAAATATCCACGCATCCTGGATTCCGTTTAAAAAGGAAAATAGGAACGCGGATAGATTATGTTCCGTCACGTATGTATTTGTCGGGCATTCTAACTATATCATTGTCGAGCGGATAAACGTTTTGTTCACTATTAAAGTGAGTGACAATGTCGCACTCCGACAGGTGACGAGCCTTATATTTTGCATTGTTTTATTATTCATTTTTATTATTTATTGTTCGACTGTATTCCCCGGTCATTTTGTGAATGGAGGAGAGAAAATTGTTACGTTAGTGCTGGCTTTTTCTTTAAAATAATGGTCATATTGTTTAGCTACAGTTACGCGTAAAGTAATATAAAATTTACGTATACCTATGAGTAAAAAAATATTTTCGTTATTTTCGGTATTTTCGTTAATTATTCAATATAAAAACAAATAAGAAGCAAATAGATTTTTTATCCTTTTATTTTATTTATAACCTCCCAAGTTTCATTGCGATAAGTATCATTTCATAGTTACTCGTAAGTACTAATCAAATCAGATACTTGATCAATGTTTAATTATCATTGCAAATTAGTATTGTAAATTAGTCAATAGAAAAATAATTGTGAGAAAATATTCAATACTCGTACAATTTGTTCTTACTTGGACAGGTAATATCCGTTTATTATTGTTTGGGGTCCATTGGTCGTTGAGTCTCTTATTTTTAATTTTTTTATTTGACTTTTTTGGTTGATTTTCTTTTTTTTTTCATATTTCACATTGTATAGTGTATAGACATTTCAGTGTACTGTAATTGGGATGTAACGACCGCCTTACCGCCTTAACGTGCCTTTATGACAGTAACGTAAAATAAAATATTACCTGTGTGTGTAACCTGTAGCGCCATCTATTAACGAATGTTGTGCAACCATTAAAGTTTCATTTGACTTAATTTTAAGTATTTGTTGCACATAATTTTATCATTCTGTTCTCTTTTTTATCCTAAACTTTAACTGCTCCAAATATCAGACTCTTCAGTGCTATGTAAGTTGCTTTAAAACCGGAAGTAATTTCTTGGCGTATTAATATAAAGAAATGTATTACTTCCATATTTTTGAATGATAAAATTTCAATTACGATTTGTTTAAATCATAATATTATAACGTTGTGTGTATTGAGTAAGTATACGTTTTACTTATTTCTCTCAATTAGTATGGATTTCAGCTTTACCATCAATCACGCTAAGCAAGCTTCGCCGTTTCCCTATAAAATATTGTCTTTGTTTTCTATAAATAACTAAAACTTTATGTTCTGTTCCTGTAGGCATTATAAAATACGATTGTTCAACTTCTCCCCTTTGTTATTTAATCGTTTTCGCAAGTTGCAAGCTACATTTAAATATAATAAGCAATTAATTTGAATATAATAAGTAACTTATGCAAATAAAGTAATGAAATTATAAGAAATAGTAATATCTTCTTCCGTATAAATCGTTCCTTTTTATAGTTTCTACTTAGAACTTTAAAGTTTAATTACGATATAATCCAAAATTGGTTTAATAAGATTTTTCACTGTTTAACTGCTTTCTAAATTTGTACTGACTCGTAAATGCTTAAAAATATGTTGTTTGTTACTTAATTACTTCATACTCGTATACCCAAAATCACAAAACCACACTTGCCACACATAAAGCGCACAAACTTTTCAACAATTCCTTAAAACAATTCACGACATTATTGACCATAACAATTATAACCAGAATCCCGTAATGATATGCGCAATCATCATAATCAGGCCGCAAAAATGCAGGCGTCGATACCACCGCAACCGTGTTCCGAATACTGAATAGACTACCGTCAAAGAAACAGCAGATTTCTTTATTCTTGTTAATCGAAATGACCCGATATTGAAAACAATTGACAGGGTAGTGCACGACTACTGTAGTTGTATAGGGAGGGCTTGTAGGAAGTCGATAAAAATAAAATATATCGACATAAAATAAAGTTGAACCATTCGACCATTCACTGATCTGCACTTTAATAATAAATAACAAAACTATAAAGAAACAAGACATCTTGAAATCTTTTTTTCACATTTTCGCAGTTTTCTTGTAGCTAATGTGAATGATACCTCTCTCACCTCGTGTTAACAACTATCAAGTTGAATTTAAACAACTGACGCACACACATTTTACTGCCGATTGCCGATAAATAATTTATCGCTACTTCGCAACTATCAACGTCGCAACGTCGGCTTAATGTATCGACATAGCTAATCGCCAATTTTCATCCCTACACGATTTATAAAACTCACGATTTTCATGTCTTTAGCCACGTGTTCCCCGCACATACACGACTACGGCCCACACCCTGAATATCTAATTATTAAATAATATTATTCTTTTCACCCCTTCTAATCGTCTTATACGCACGCTCCTCAATACACGTGCCGAACACCACAGCTGAATTTAAATAGATTTTTTTTAAATTGTTATAAATTAAAATACAAAGACATGTGATCGGTAACGGTGCGTCCAAAGTGAAAAAAAGATTGAATCAATGTTGTCTATGGAACCGTTAGAAGTACAAAGGATTCCGCTAAGAGCGCTCTTTCGAAGATTTTAATATAGAGTCGGATGTAGCGTTTGATATTAAAATAAAGGAAGGATGTAACAGTTATATTGTTAGCAGGTGGTAGTGGTAAGTAGATACCGGTACGCCTGTAACTAGATAGCTTTATGAGACAGGGTTTGATTCGATTTAAACTTTAATTCTTGGCCTGGGCGCCATTTTCAAATGGCCCACCCTTGATGCCTATCTAGACCAGGCTAGTCTAGACCAGACCAGGCTAATCTAGACCAGACCAATCTAGACCAGGCGCCACAGTTTTCATCGAAAAATGTCAACTAGAAACTCGTTTTTGCAAAATATTGAAACGGGACATAAAGTGACGTGATGTGGCGTTTATCTGTGATGTTTATGTGATAAGTATCTGTGTGTGACAGTCACGATCGCTCGCATTTTGTAGGTACTCGTACTTTGCAGTTAATGCGTGGTTACATAAGTTCTTACTAAATATTATCTCACTGTAATTAAGAAGATATTTTAAACAATTTAATTATGAAAGCGATGCTTTTAATAATATGCTTTCGACCACTAATAAACTATTGTAGCAATACATACGCAATCTTAAAAAAAGTCGCCACGCTACAAAAGTTTTACTTAACTAACTTATAAACTTTCAACGCATTTCTTGTATGTATCTAAATATAAGGTATATGAATACGTTAGGAGAAACCTTTCATTAATTTTTTAAATAACTTACTCAAACGAGTTATAAATAACTAGGATTTTTCCTATGAAATCATCTTAATTAAATGGAACATTCTAGAAACTTTCTGGTAGGTACTTACCTATCAAAAAGTTAAACGGTAAATGAAAGCACAATGGAGGCTGTATCATTCTGCAACAATAAGGAGATCGTGGGAAAAGCAGGTGTAGTACTGTTAGGGTTGCCATTTTCCCAACCATGTAGCCAATTTATTTTAACATTTTCTTATTTTAAGCTTCTTTGTTTACAAAATGAACAGAGTGTCCGAATACATGTAATTAAAACTCTTTATGTAAAAATTATATACAATAATAGTTTAAATTTACTTACACCTGGGCGAAGTAGCACATTAGTTACAAAAATGTAAAAGAATTTCGACTCACTAAAGAAATTGCGATATTTTAGTTACGGACTAAGCTATATGTCCATTATGTTAGCTTTACTAACAGAAAGACTCTTAGATAATCCTATATCAAACACAAGTTTAGGTTTCTAAAATGCTACATTTCAAAATCTCTGTCAAACCTGATAGGTGCATCACGGGATTTACCTATGAGGTTGCGAACCTATTCGGTCCAGCTACCCCACCTTAGCTATGCAGAGACCATTGTATGAAGTACTCTCCCGCCAAGGCACAGCCCTAGGTGCACGTAATATCTAATCTGTACCACAATAAACTGACATTTCACTTTAAATGGCACTAAACTTGTTTCCTCGGCCTCCACTCCTAGCGATTTTTAACTGCGAACTGAATAAGGCAAGATGCTTGTACCAAAAAGGTAAATAAAATAATTCGCAGGCTTAGTGGGAAGCCAGATCGTTAGTATTTTCACAGTTCTGTATCAACAAGGTGAAAGGTCATAATTGTTTATTGAATACCTACCGGTGTGCTTCAAAACATTACTAGTACCTACTTATTTCAATGGATGTTGAATCAAGTGGCAGATCCTATTTTGAACATTTATCCTGTACCGTTGATTATTAGAATTCACTAGGTACATACTTATTTCCTTAAGGGGTCTGACAACTCATATAATTATAATATAGTATAAAGTAGTAAATAATAAGATCAAACCTAAAAAAGTATTGTCTATAAGTAAATTTCCGTTTCGTTTCGTAATTTTATCTCGGACTCGAATCAATTAGACAAAATAACCACATTTTTACGCCATCTACCATAAATGCTTAAAAGTTTTTATAAGTACTGTGCAGGTTGTGTTGTTGTGGTCAAGTTACACACCTCAAGTAGCACACAACTAACAGCGCAATAGGTACCATTATATTCCGCTAGATGGCGTTATTCGTACGGTTGCCAAAATTTTTATATACAATTTTTTTCTTTGTATCATATTATTTTAACTTTAAAATGTTCACAGATTGCCTTCAATTAATATCACAGATATTCCACGTCTCTAATATAGATAATCCACAGATTACACTGTCTCTATCTTACACATTACAATCCATGGCATTAAAATTAAAACTAGATCATCGTATTTACTCACTATAATTAATATTATGTAGAGTGCGGCGAAGATAACAAGGTAGTAATAAGATTTTTGTTTTTGTTTAGCATTAGGTTATAATGAAATATGTAACCCAATAGCATCTCCAAGCTTCAAGTGCTGATAAACAAGTTTGATATAGGCTGATTAAGAACATCTCGAGGAGGTAAAAATTACCGATGACTGTTTCCGGACACTAAATGAATTAAATGACATTTGCCGTCTAAGTTGGTCGGGACACTAAAGTGGACACTTGATTTCACTCTTTGCAGTAAAATCTATAAATAATAAAAAAATAGTTATTAAAATTTCGTCGAAATTGACTACACCAAGATAAACTCCTGTCCGATCTTTCGTAATCTATTATAGTCTGTCTCTATTGGCTGCGAAGGTAAGGTTAGTTTCTTATACACATAATTATGTTAAAGATTTAACGATTTATTGAACATAAAAACATAATATGTGTTGTGTGAATTAATAGATACGAATATATACTGGGACTTCTATCTATATGTTGGGCTATGAGTGTTAGTGTTATGAATGAAAAAGTTTCATTAAACAAAGAAGCATTTACCGTGCCCGGAATCACAGTTATGTTGGTACATCTGGCAAACGTTCCGGAACGTTCTATGCTCGTTCAAAAGAAGGTCCCTTGCGCAGACTTCTTCTAGATCAGGTTTGCAGTACCTCGCTCTCCAGCACCAGTACTTATTGACCACCGCGATGCGACCAGGCTCTAAGTGTCGCCGCGTTTTCTGTAAACATTGAAATAAATGTTATTATTGTCGTAGATATTTTTAAGATTTTTTTTATATTTATGACATACGGACGAATAGGCTTACGGGTCAACTGATGCTAAGTGGCCCCCATAATCAAACGTGAAGCAAGTCTTGTGACAACTTCTTGTGTTTCGATTCGGGAGGTGAGGACGCCAGAGACACTTATATTGAGGCGATCATTTCAGTCTTCGTGAGTTACAACGCTTCCACTTGTGACCTCAGTTAGGACCTTTCCCCTATTCCCTATTTGAGGTATTTGGGTTTTCTTGGACCATTTTACCCCAAATTAAATAATCTATTGAACATTGGTTAGAGTATAGGTAATTTTAGAGATCTGCAAATTGGACGATGCTTAATGTCTATAGTACTACTCGTAATTTCACTATGCGATTGTATCCTAAGTTCAAGTTATCAACGAATATTATTAACGTATATGTTACGAACTGGTTTTTTAAATAATAAAACAGAGTTTGATTTTTACAACTCAAACTTTATTCACTTCTCATTTCCTTTTCCGAGACAGTATTAGTTTCTGCGGATTTTTCAATTTCTTCTGTAGATACGTCATCAATCGGTGGTAAGGATTTGCACTTAACTAGATCTGTCTTGACGAAGTCTGAAAAAAGGTTTTTTTAATCATCAATCCTACAGTTACAAGTTCGTAATGTAAGGGAAAAATTGGATACGTTTGCTAACTTCATTTTACTTTCAATGTAATATACTTATCTAAAGTCTTGAATACAAACAAATCTTTACCAGTTTCCTTTAAGCAGTTATACTCCTGGATGTCACATGAGTCCAGAAACCTGCGCACATTTCCCTTCTCGTCTTCTCCACACTTCTCCTTATTATTGTGCATGCACGTTTTAGCTTCGTAGCATTTCTAAATTTTTATTAATTTGATCAGAAATAAAAATTTTAAGACGTTTTCACGAAGAAGACTAAATTAACAGAATATGACTGAACTTTCTTACCAATGAATTCCAAGCCTAAAATTCATTATCTTTAACACATCTCATTAAAATTGGCTCCAAACTGCTCGAAATAATACTTCTTTAAATATATAAAATATAATATGTGTAAATGTTAAAAAGAAAGATGAATAAAATTCTAACATGATTTCCGTGAGACTGCTGTGCGGAGACTGCCAGAAGTGTTCCTAAGAAAGAAGGAATGATTTATTATACTTTAAGATTAAAAACCATTATTACACTTTTAATTATAAAATGAACTTCTTTGTAATTACGTCAATTAAATTGTTTTATACGTTTCTTATTAAGGCGGTCGATGTCGTTAACATCATTTTCTCTTACCATAAATCAGTACAGCTTTCAAAAACATTTGTAGATGATTCTTATCAGTATTTCTATTAACTTAGTTTATCACATTTAATACAAAAGTAATATTCGTACTGCACACACAGTGTTACTAACATTCTTAATGTTTTATCGGCCATAAATGTTGTATAACGGTAAAATTGATTTATTGCAGTAAAATTTCAATTTCTATTAAAAATTACATACCTACCGTTTTAAACTTACATTATGTTTTAAACTGATAAACTCAATAGGGATTGTTGTTATTGATGATATGAAAAGTTGGATTCGAATTCACACGAATTGTAAATTGTTAAAAAGAAATATCAACGTTTTGTAATAATAAAAGTACCTAATGTAGGTACTCTGATACTTTTCTTTTTCTTTTCTATATGAATATATAAATATTCCCTTCCTTTATTTATTATATAAATTATTTTTCAGGTTCTGATTTTTACTTACTTTTTTGCACAAAATATGATTGTCTTATTTTATATTACAGCCTTAGTGGTTGTTAGGTTGTCGTTACAAACCAATGTTATAAAGAGACAGGTATGTCAATTGTTTTCTAAGTCTTATTAATCTAAATAACCACAACTGACTGAAAATATTTGTTTCTTTGCCTTTTTTACCCAATCGGGTAAAGATTGTGCCAACCCATGGTGATGGTTTCTCTCCATCATCATGGCATGTGGTGGGTGGCAAAGAAAACACAAAAAATTCCTATAATCTTCTTTATTTTACACCAGTAATTAACTCATAACAAAAAACAACCAATATGATAAAGGGACTAATACCTTTAAAAAAGATATTATTTTGAGAAGTCACTATTTAGTAGTATTTTTAATGTTTTATTTTTTTCGCTATAGTCGACCTGCCTGGATGCTTTCGTGTGCAAGCATAGTTTAAAACGAATTTGTGGAGTGGAAACTAGAACTCGTGAATTGAGACGATTCCTGAATATATGTGATATGTTTGAATTCAATTGCGAATATAAAACTAGTGAGTACAAATTTTTTCTTTAAACAGCTATAAAACCAATCCGCACTAGGCCAGCGTGGTGGACTATGGTCTAAACCCTACTCATATTTGTGAGGAGGCCCCATATGATGAATTAATGATGATAATATTGAACTATAAAAATATTAGCCCTATTTTTGTGAACGCTTTATTTTAAATCAATTTCATTAATAGAATGATAAAATTATTTCGTTTACGAATAATTTTAATTGAAATGAAGAACTTTTTTTTTAAATACCTAAGGCATTATTTTAGATGATTAAAACCATGGGTAGTATAGGTATATTTAACATGACTACCAACATTACAATAACATTTACCTACGTACCTACTACTGCTAATGTTTCAGAGTTCGTAATAACCTCACGAACCAAGTGTGACCATATCCCGCCGTTATAGAACAATAGAACTCTAGCAAAACAACTGAAATAACTATCAAAGTTCGGGGAAGTTTTGATTATCGACTACAGTAGACAATAGTTAGAAACAGTAAACAACGGCACGAACAAAGTTCTCAACTATCGACACTCGCTACTGAATCTTCAAAGCAACAAGATTTAACGACGAGATGCCGTCTAAAATATTGTCAGGTAATTTTAAATTCTTTTTTATATTCAACCTACTAAAACAGCAAGCTAACGCAAGCAAATCTTACTGTAGTCCATGCACCCTATTGCAATCTGTACTCAAATTAGGTACCTATTGTATTGTTGCTTGATTGCTATTTTATAATAATATGCAAGTTATGTTAATAAGACTACTAAGTCGTCCCACTCACTGTATAGTTAACCACTATCGTTAGAGAAATAAAATAGTTTCTCATTATCATTTTTAAAATTTCGTTTTCTTTAGTAAATACCTCACCAATATTTTGGTTACTAGTGTAATAGGAACACCTATTACTGCAGTATGTTTAAAAAATATGCATATATTTTTTTAATAAAGCTTATTTTATGTTAAATGTTTCAGTTGTCCTCGTACTTCTCATAACGGCAACAATGGTTGCCGCTCACGGACCTCCCAAGGAACGTGACAACGAAGATATTAGTATGGGTCGGAAGGTAAAAAAAGTAATTATCTCAAATATGATTCTTTCAAAAAACATACATTTTCACTTTTTAGAGATAAGTATCATTGAACTCACCTTAAAAATTTTAAATTTACTACAGATGATTGTAGTCTCACCGTTTTGTCTACGCTAGTTACCAAATAACCACGAAAAAATATTCTTACACAAAAATCCCCGATACAAAATTTCTGAACACATCTTTTTACTAATAATAAACTCTTTGGAACCGCATTAAATTGGCCACATAATAATCCTACCATTACCTATATATAGCCTTTTTAATGCAGTGCATTGTAAAGTAGAGTATTATGAGTCATAATGTGATACCACTGTGCAACAACGTGTTACCGTCATTCACATTTTTCATAACATAAAACCAGATTTTAAGTTTGTTATAAGAAAGTTCTAGAAAAATATATTCATAAACGTTTAAAACAATCTATAAGTAGTCAATGGCGATTATTATGTATATCTTAAAGTACGGGTTGGTCTCCGTATTATAAATATTTAATAAGGAGACGAAAAGATGACTGACTTCAGTTGATAGCTGATTAAGGTCTTAAGGTTCAACATTTCTAAGAACCTACGAAATTCCCTCAAATCAAATGAATTTGTTTATCGGAAAAGGTGAATAATGGAGAAAATCATTAGTATCATTACATAGTATAAAACAAAGTCGCTTTTTCTGTCATTATGTCCCTTTGTATGCTTAAATCTTTAAAACTACGCAACGGATTTTGATGCGGTTTTTTAATAGATAGAGTGATTCAAAAGGGAGGTTTATATGCTATCAAGCGTTACATCACAATTCTTAACGCGGGTGAAACCGCGTGGCACAGCTAGTATAGTATAAAGCAAAGTCGCTTCTCGCGTCTGTCCCTATATCTGAATGTATGTATGCTTAAATCTTTAAAACTACACAACGGATTTTGATACAGTTTTTTTTAATATACAGAGTGATTCAAGAGGAAGGTTTATACGTATAATAATAATATAAAGCTGAAGAGATTGTTTATTTCAACGCGCTAATCTCAGGAACTACTATTTAAAAAGATTTTTGTGGTTTGTCTGGTGGCCGGCAACTGCACCATTCCACCGAAACACAACTAAATTGTTTATTTTGCTTCACGGCAGACATAGGTGCAGCGGTGGTACTTCCCCGGTCGAACCATACAAGTTCTACCTCCTACCAAATTGTATGCACATTATTTTGATATAAGTGCGCTTATTTTTCTCTTTATTCTGTAAACTACAGATGGGAACCAAGTGGTGTGGCATGGCCAAGGTGTGCAATCACGACCGCATTCCTGTCTGCGGAGTAAGCCACGCCGGTGACGTCATGGGCTTCAAAGACCTGTGCGATATGTTCGACTTCAATTGCATACGACGAAGGAGTTAGTTCACATCGATCTTTCTACCCTTATGTTTCTAAAAATTCCTAACTATATCAAATCTTTCCATTACTGTAAGAAACATACATTCAACTTTTAAACATTTAACAAAATATATAGGTATACCTATTATTGTCGTTCCTTCACTTAGGAGCAGTAAAAGGGTCTGAGTTCGATCCCCGCATTCAACTCAATTTTTTTTACATTTTGCGCGTGCTATTAATAAATTATCAGTTACTCTTCGATGAAGGAATACATCTTTCATGACATGTACCCATTAAGTTCTTAAAAGGCATGTGAAGTCAAACATTCCACTAAACCGCATTTGACCGTGATGAACTTTGGCGTAAGCCCTTGGCGTAAACCCTTTTCGTATTTGAAAACCCGTGCCTCGCACAATTTACAAAATGTTTAGAAAATGGATCCATTGGATCTTATAGGTACATTTATTGGACTGAAAGATTTGCATTAAAAGGGCCAACGCTTTGGCGATTCACGTGTTGTTGCTCATAATAAAAATAAGTTTTAAATGTAGATGTATTTTAAATTACAATACGTCTATAATAGACATTTATGTTTCAGACTATCGCCAAACAAGTTGTCCGGAAGATAAATCCATACTGACCGCATCGCGGCGCCCTGCAAGCAGCTTTTATGATGATTAATATTCTAAACCCTAATTAGTTATTCACGTGCAATTATTATTTCTTTGTTTTGTGCATGTGCTTAAAACTGTTTAATTTTTTAAATGATAGAATTAAAGAAATGCAAACGAAGTTATACTTAACTTTTTATTAGGTTGTATTAGCAATATCTATATTGTATCTATCTTACACATCAGTATACATTCCATAATATACTATCGACATAATATAAATCTTTTATTTCATCTATGACACACCGTAACATAAGTGAAGGTCGACGTATATGAAACTGTGAAATAGAAAAAGTAACAAAATTATTACCTCCTACGAAGTCCAATAGAACTCACTAATAAAACTAGCGTTTTATTATTACTTTACAGTAAAAAAAATAGTGCGTGACTAAACAAAATGTAGGTGCACAGTTTAAATGAAAACTCCGTATTTCCGTTAAATATTCTTTCTGATGCTGAAATCTCGTCAGTCCACGCTTATTCCGCTCTGATAAATTCAAAATGGAGCATGGCGGTCTAAAGCAGCGCACTTTCAAATGACATGGATGCACAATTGTATGAAATAATTTTGCACCATAAAATCCTTTATATTTCTAGTCAAAACAGTAGTTGGAGAAAAAACTAAAAGGTTTTTTGGTTCTTTCAAATAGGTACATTTCTATATTGCAACAATAATTATGCAATCAATTGCCCAAAACGCTCTTAGCATTGTTGTATTAGTAAATTAACTTTGTAAGACATTAATAGTACAAAATGATTATAATGTCCCACCTTAGAATATTTTTTTTTTTCAAATCCGACTTGTAGTTCCAGAGATTAGCGCGTTCAAACAAACAAACTCTTCAGCTTTATATATTAGTATAGATAAGAACCAAATACCCAAATATCGTTAGACAATAGCCTACATTTTTGACTCAAAATTCCCATAACTGTTCTAAAGGTCAAAACAACCTCTACATCACATCCGCGAAATGTTGCAACTTGAACCTTTTAACATCCGGTAATTGTTTTTGGTGTAAATATCAAGGCTTTGGATATTACTCACATCAAGATCATGCTACAGTTTACTATGTTCACTACAATTAAGATTATAATGTCATTATTCATTTTATGTAAGAGTAAGTTAGTTTCATTTGTAATTGCCGTGTTAATTTCATCATTTTCATCAATAAACGCACATATAGTTGGTGATAAAGCCCATTTGGTAAGTTTCTTTAAAATACATAATATTATTATTTATTTTACTCGTATGCTTAAGGTGTTTAAGGGGATTTAGTGGACACATGACTACTCATACGTGCTAAGAAGGTCGTTTTAAATAAAAGTATATCTGACATCATCTACACAATGAAGTATATCTTGTGTCTATAAATAATATGTAGGTAATTTAACCTTTGTCAAATAACAGGAAGATTTACGGGATATAACGACCTCTTAGTGATGTGATGTCACTTACTTACTTATTTTTAGTATTAATTAAAATGCTTTTTTTAATATATTTTACAGACAGAGTTAAAAAAGCTATGTGAACATGCGTACATGTGTTTTCATGATACGGTGATGATTTGCGGCAAATCCGTCAACGAGGCAAGAACCTTTTTAGATCTTTGTGACCTTTATGAGTTCTCTTGTGAATATAATATGGGTAAGAACTTAAAATAAGTTTACAATTTAATGTCAATACCACTTTAAAAATATTCCTAAGCATTTAGAAATATCTTTACAAGAAACTTACACTGTATTATTATATTGTAGTATCTAAATAAAAATAAGTCTTATAGGAACAAGCAAATAAATGATAACTACTTAAATATTTATTATTTCAGTTTTCAGGCACGTCAAGGAGGAAGAAGGAATTTGTCCAAACCCAAAAGAACTGTCTCCAAGTGTAGGATAGAACAATAAACGCACGAATGTAAATAATGTAACAGTCCAATAAGTTTTATTAAATAAAGAACATAAAATTATTGTCCTTTAGTATCAACTGTTAAAATATTTTAAAAGGTTGGTCTACAATTAGGCACAAGAGCGAAATCTGAAAAAGAAATAAACCAATTAAACTTTTAGTCCTTTAAATAAACAATTCTAAATTAATTTCAACTTTAATCAACTTTGTAAAATGGCAACTGGAAGTTTAACAGGTTTCACAGAAGTATACGAGTAAGTCAAACATTGATTTTTTATCGTGATAATATATTATCGTAGATTTGTGTAAGGACCGCAAATAACTTTTTTTTGTATATACCTATATACTTGCTATCCTACAAGCATCGCATTTGTAACATGGTTTTTTTTTCTCATAAGGATTTTATATGTATATATAACTTCAAAAAGTAAAACAAAGGAATACTTACTGTACTTCCAATAGCAGTTGACTTGTAACATGTGGCATAAATCATCGAATTTGCCAAAGCCAAATCTATCGTCGTATCCGCACACAGGGGCCAGCGTCCTGTGGCACAATACAGCGACTGAACACCATTGACTGGAGCTGTCGGACCGTTCTGACTCTGACCCATTCTTGATGTTAGATACATCACTCAATGGCAGAGATCCCATAAAACGTCGTGACTGAAAAGAAAATACATCTAAATACAAAGTTTATAGATTATTATAAACAATACTATAAGATTTTTAAGTAAAACGTCATTGCATACTATAAAGATAATGTTATCGTTTTGATAAATACTGCACTTATTTATGCGAATAATTTTATTACTGTGTGAGCAAATAAAAAGCAAAAATGCTTGAAAATTTTTATTAATTCATCAAATGAATTTTGTAATGTTTATATGCTGAAAGTAATTAACCTATATCAACTTTTTTGCCACTCCATTTTAAACAATTCCTTATAGTTTATTTCGAGGAAACATTTCTAGCAACAAAAGGTGTCGGTTCCGAGTGGTTTTGAAAGAACTTCATCACAATGTCTTTGTAGAAACCACTATATTTCGGGAAATTTTTGACAAATTTTACTATTGCATGATCTACCTCTTTAGCGTCACTAATTCTTTCGTCTCCTTCCTGGTGGTATGCATCTACTTTTTCTGGTAACTTTGGCTCCTCGGCCTTTCTTCCAACGTTCTCAGCTAGAGAACCTATAGCATTAACAGCATCATTACTCAACTTTATTAGATGTTCAAGGGCTTGTGAATGCTGTATAAGTTTTTCTTCAACGAATTTATTAAATTCCTCTGATGTTTTGGAATTCCGCTGATCAACAGGAGCTTGTCTCTTTGTGATTTTCTGTAATAAATTATCTCTTAGCTTTAATTTATTTACACCAAGTTGCCAAAATGATAATGTTATAGATTATGGTTTCACGTTACCTTATGATGTTTTTTGGGACTCATCAACACATCTTCTAGCTTTGCCATCGATATCTCATGTGTTATTATAAGCAGTGGAAACATGACAGCCACTAAAACATTTTAACTTAAATTTTATTATCAAAACAATTAAACTTAATTGTTCGCAATGTTCTCAACGTAAATTAACTACTAATTGTCTGAATATCTGGTGATAATATATTTAAAATATAAATAGAAATATCAATTTTTGGTGCAAAGTTTTTACCAAATGTTATTAACTCCATGAAGTCTTCTTTTACGCTCCAGTCCCTCACAATTGGGCCAAAAGTGCCACAACACATGGAATTCTTTATTTATAGCGCACATAATTATACAGATTAAAGCAGTCTTGATCCTAACAGAAATAACTTTATTTTGCTGTGGTTAGTATAAAAAGAATGTAGGTATCTACGGTACACCCGCTTCTGTGTGATATCATCCAGTGTTCCACTCAAGAATTAAATAAATCAAGAATAAGGATGTTAGGAGATTATGACAGCGGTTGACATCCAAATTTAATGAAACACCGTAATTTATAGATAGGTAAACGACTTGGTTAAATACTCATTTAATTCTCTCATAACTAATTGAAGATATTAACAAAAGGTCGGGTCAGTCGGGGTTCTGTTATTTAATTAACGTACTTGCGTAGGAAGATGCTTCGTAATTACGTTACGTAGGATGAAATGAAAAGGGTTTCACTTACAATTGAAATATTATGTAATCTAATAATCACTATCCTATCTATCCTTTTGGATTTTAGGAGAAAATATGTAACGACGCGTTTGAAGCTAAAACCGATAAGAATTCTAAGATGTTTTAACGACAGACTATTATGTTTAACTTGTCGAAAGTCTTCAGAGCATGGTTGATACACTTTTTAAAGTTGGTTAAAAAACGTTGCATCAATGAAATGATAAAATTAAGGGATAAGATCGCAACAAAGTCAATAGTAATTTTTTTGTATCGTTAATGAGCATGCAGGCCACCTGATGTTAAGTAGTCACTGCAAGCTATGGACACCTACGTCCAACTTGAATTAGGACAAAAGCCCTGTCTGAAGTCATACGTGGATGCGTTGCTATTCACGAGGACCAAGATGGTCGCCTCGAAAACGAAGGGTCTCCAATTAAGGTATCCAACTTCCCCAACCGAAAAACAAGAACATATAAAAAGACATGCGTCAGGTTATGACGGCAGCGGTCCTCCTCTTGCGAACGATATCAGTTCTACCAACTTTAATCCATTTAAATTGGAAATACCTGAGACCTACTCGTATAGCTAGTAGAAAATATTTCTTTTATTTGATTCATAATTTTAATGCCCATAGTATCAAGATTACAAAAATAGGGTATACATCAGGAAATAATTATGATTTACATCCGATAAGCACGTCACGATTGGATACAGACGCCAATACGGATTTTCCTAGAAATTGCTCCCTAGCATTTACTATGCTTTAATTAGATCTACCCAAAGCAAATTCACTTGACATATTTATCCATAGCATAAGTACCTACCTATAGTTTATGTTCTAGAACATACGCAGTTGGTTAGTTGACTAGTTAGAACCTACGAGTACTTCATGAACAATGCAAAATGCATAGCATGAATATCGTTGTATCCATAATTAGTACTCAACAGATTGTAATTTTTAGATTGTAAATTATTGGGAGTATAAACAAGCTCATAAACGTAGGCTCATAAACGTTTCATTTAACGTAATGAATGGTGTCAAGTCCGACAACATCCGAACTACGTGTAATAAAACAATCGAATATTAAAAGTATACGAAATACAAAGAAAGCACCTATATACCTTGTTAAGTTAAATTATAATTATAATAAAAAATAAAATCAAATGGCTAGTTTTATAGACTTATACTATAAAAAAACAAATAAGTTTTCTCCACAGCAAAATTTTCCGCGTTCATATTATATTTTATTTCAATAGACTAACATCTCCAGAACATGGTTGAAAATTTACTAGATAACGATAAAATATGATTTTGTCTAGGTAATGCTCATAATTTTAGGTAAGTTTTTATTGATATAGCAATCTGTTATTAAGTAGGTACATAATAAGTTGATTTAAAATACATAAATATGTGATTTTTGTTTTAGCTTTTTATGTATCGAACGTAGTATATGTCACTGCACATAGTGAGTCTATAAAAGTAAGTTTTGCATCTAATTCTTTCATGTCATTCATTAATTGTATGTAAATAGAAAATACATTAAGTTTTAAATTTAAATTAGTTGCAATAATTTTCTCACAGAACGAAGAAGAGTGCAAGATAGCAGATCTGTGCGTGCATGACAAAGTGCCCATGTGCGGGATAGACTCATGCGGGGAAATGAGGACATTTATTGATACATGTGACATGCATGAATTCAACTGTGACAGTAAGAAAGGTATGCAAACTCGTATCATTTTATCTTTAATCCTTTACAGTCCCTTTGCATGCCTCCAATATCGGCTACACCATGCATTATTTTTAATGTTCAATATTGAACAATATATTTTTTTATTAAATTTTATTTTCAGATTTCAAACAGCGCCCTATACATGAGTGTTGGGTGACGTGTAAGAGAGGACGTTCGTTCAAAAAACCGGAATTCAGAAGCGACTGCAATCTGAACATTAAAGGAATTAATCGGCATTAATAAAATGTGAAACCAATTTTAGATTGCTTTGTTATTTCACATACGTCTATAAGAAGGGTTGCCAGATTTTTGTTCAGCATTTCAGGAAATTTTTATATTTATAAGTCGGCAAATAATATAGAATTCGATTGTTTTTTCCGAGACAAATGAAAACTTAGAATACCTTTATTATATTCAATAAAATTTGTTTTTTAATGTAAGTAGGAGTATATGTAATGTACTCGTATTTATTTCGTATTTTCTCAAATGTTTCCTCGCTTAACCTTGCCCTTTAACAACAAGTAAGTATCAAGAAAGCTTTACTGTGTATTTTTCCACCCAAACATAATTTAGTTCGCCCACGGTTGCCTTTGACGAGATCTGTTCTGATACCTGGTTGTTATGATCTTATTTCTCGTCTTTGTAAACGCTCTAATGATTTATTCATGCTTTATAAAAAGAGGGAAAAATATACATTATTATTTATAATTCATTTTTACCAAAAGAAAATTGTCAGAAGCAATGTTAATGTGTAAAAATTTATAGGTACCTACCGTGTATGTGTGTGTGCGTGACTATGCGTGTGCGTGTGTGTATGTATATATATACATGTGAGTAATTTCTATAGTAAAGTAGTATGATAATGTTTTTAAGGTGGTTATTCGTTTTGTTTTCCTTGAAATAAAACTATTTTCTTCCTTATCGAAACTATTGCAGCATTTGCTTGCTATAAAAATATGTTTTACTTGAAATGCTTTACAATATCTCCCTTGCATTTTTTACGGTATTTACATTGATAAAGCAATGTTGCAGTCACATCGATGGGGCTAAGGTACAGTATATTATAATTTTTCTAATTTTATAAGCTGACTCGATGGTGACTAAGTTAATGACATGGCGGAATAACATGACATTTAAAACCTTATTAAAAAGTTAAAAATGTATGCTCCTGATAAGTAATTCTGTACATGTGGCCGCATTTGTTGCAATAACTTAGCCAGGCGGCAAAAGTTCACAACTTTTGTTATTTTAAACCACATTAATTAATACAAATCCATAGTTAAGTCCAAGCTAATTACAATTGAATGACGATAAAAGTAATTGTCGTTTTCTAGTTAGAAGAAGAATGCAAAATTGCCGATATCTGCCGTCACGATCAAGTACCTATGTGTGGGATCGACTCTTGTGGAGAAATGCGAACATTTATTGATACGTGTGACATGCATGAGTTCAACTGCGATGGAAAGAAAGGTACCTTATAGAAACCTGGTAAACCCTGATCTGGGATTTCAATATCAGTTTAGTAAAAAAAAATTAAATTAATTTTCGTAGCTGTAGCGGTTACAAATGCCAGGCGAGCATCAAGGAATGGGACAATAGGTGCCTGCCCAAAGAATGTCCACTCTGAACAAACAGAACAGGTTAAATCAGCAAAGATTGACACTCACAGCCCTACACCAGGACTCCCTGAGTCATGAGCGTCATAGACATATACAAAGATAATTACAAAAACACCCCAACCAGAAACAAACCTGAATTTATCATTTAAATTTGTGCCTCGGCGGAAATCGAATCAAGGACCTTTCCAATGGCGGACCGGCATAGTAACCACTACACCACAAGGGTCGTCCCTTGACTAAATCCTAGTTTAGCGCTGGGGGTTTGACTGTGGCTGTGTTACTGCACATTATTATTATAGGCAATTGTTTATTATTTACCAGATTTTGTCCAAAAACCAGTTCACGAATGCTGGGTGACTTGTAAAAGGGGAAGAAGTTTCAAGAAGCAAGCCTATGGAGCCGATTGTGACGTACAGAATTTAGTGTAGACAGTTTAATTTCACTGAATAAATGATACCCGGATTTATGTCGTCTTATTAATTTTATGTTATAATTATTATTTGTTAAGTAAGTATAATGAAACAAACAGGCTATCAACACTTGGTTTCATTTAATAAATTATTAACATACGGAACAATAACTTACGTTGCGCACTTATTGTTCGAGATCACAGTTCAATTGCTTGACAATTCTTAGATTCTATAAGCTAATCCTATTTTTACAATAATATTTTACGTGATTATCATTGAAATAACTTTTAAACATTCATACTTATTGACGATACATTCATAGCAATAACTATTTAAAATAATCTTAAAACCTACTATCGACAAATTAAATTACAAGGTGACGTTGAATAGGTATGTGCAGATATTTACAGTGTTCTTAAAATATTTAAACTTTACCCAAATACCACTATTTATTTACACAATTCTTATACTTAACATACATACTGTTATAATACTACATATCTCATTATACTTACAAGTAATGACTGTTTATTTAATTTTAACAAAACTTAACAAGGTGAACGTGCCAAGAATAGTATAATTACATCTACACATATAAAGAAATATGGCTAAATGTCAATGTGCGTAATTATAACAAATAACTTGTATTTTTATCTTTTACACAACATAATATTTAACGTTACAATAACGATATATTTTCTTCAGTATTACTCATTTTTATAATAAATAATTAAGAACAAATAAATGAAGTGCTAGAAAGAAAATTGTAATAAAGAAAATACAAATATTATAAGGTACTTAAATAGTCGAAAATAAAAGCTCAGACAAGTAGGAAAAATTAGGAAAAGGGCGATCGCTTGTTATAAATGAACCATTAATGTCTGTCCAAGAATCCAGCATTTTTAACGATATGATAAATTCTTTCACGAGGAATTTTTTCCGCTTCTCGTTCCACCACCTGCA
>DWQK01000394.1:0-21636 GCA_018231225.1 Noctuana stator
GGTCGGAGGCCCTTTGGGCGGTTTGACAACATCCGACACGGGTTGGCCATTAACCATCGCGGTGGAGTATGCTCCAGGCCTTCCCCGGTTGAGGGAAGAGACCCGTGCTCAGCAGTGGGATTTAAAAAGGGTTGAAGGCAAGACTGTGAGATAATTAAATAAGTATAATTTTTATCTAAAATCAATCCTTTTTAAATCTAGTACTTTCCAATAAGACTGGGAGAAAATAAATCGGAAGGGTTGGTCGTTACGTGGCTCCAACGAAAGACAGCGCCGGATATCGCGATCGCGATAATAGCCCCGGCGCCATATGGCACTGATTGCTGACGTGTGCCGAATTTATCCCGCATTAAACATCCGCATCTCCAGCTGGAGTCCTGACGGGAACAAGCAAGGACTGAAGTTATTGGTTTGATCCCAATTCTCAATAGTAAGTTTGAAAACAATGCAAGATTTAGTCCTCTACGAGTATATTGCATAATTTAAGTAAAAATATCGAACAATCTATCGCCAGAAATATCCATATTTGCTGATAAAATAATGACCCTGACATTAATTATATTTCTGGTTTTCGGGTGTAAATTTAAAACGGATACCCGGAAGGCATGAACGCAGAGACCACTAATGAGCGCGACAGCAGCGCCGTGCGGCTGCTGCGGTGGGCGTGCGAACGAATTTGCAGTAGTGATGAATTGATGGTAGGTTATGTACTCTTGCGGGTCGTGGTAGCCTGGTAACTTGTACAAAAAACAACAAAAAATATTAGTGATTTTAAAATATCTTAAGCAATTATCTTTCTTTTTTGGCAGCAAAAATATTTATATCAAAAGGAACTAACAGTACAGTTAAAGTAACCCTTTGTTACCAATGCGCAAGGTACCTATGCATGTACAATATTCCTAAATGGCAGATTAAGATCCCTACACTTAAACAAATGCAGACATTAGCTGTTTGTCCGGTTTTGCAGCAATTTGTTTGCTGCGGACCACCCTACGTTACATGCCTTAAGACTTGTGGTGATAAGCGATTTATTAGGCTTAAATAAGCGTATTAAGCGTATGTGCCTTTAAGAGGATTCGATTTCGGCTACAGTTAAAGAAATCGAATATGCTCGAATGATAAATATGTTATCATGTCTCGATATTAAATAATTTTAATAAATTGTACGTAAGCTGAGCAATCAATAATGGAAATTGAGATTTTAATATTACTAGTAAAATGTTAAGTGGGTTTTGTACATGACCGTGGGAAACCGTCAAGAAGAAAACTAAATCTGGTCAAGAAATTAAGTAAGATTTAATACAACACAAATATCTCTGGTTCATCAAAAATAAATAGAAACTGTAGGTATGGTCTACTTCAATGAAATTGGCCACAGATAAAAATAGATATTTATATTGGAACAGATTAAAAATATTGGGAATAACAATAAATCGTTCGGTAAAAGCTTCCATGTTTGTTTACGTGCACGTCACTGCTTGTCAAATAATAAAAATTAATGCCGCGTTCACACAGCGCTAAATTTAGAAAAACTAAAGTTGGCACTTTAGCACGTTTCGAGTGTTCTGCTCGGCGGCTGTCAACATTTGCTTATTCTAGGAAAGCAGTTGTATTTAATATAGTGTTTTGGATAGATTTTAAGACGTTACACGTATTCTCTTATGTAATAAAAACACAGTAAGAATTCTGCGATTTAGTCTATAATCTGACATTTCTTGTCTTCATAAATAGAAAGAAATTATTTAATTTTAAATTTACTTTAAACAAAGAGAACGATGTCAAATTCTAATCTGTAGGTCTTGGAAGAGTAAATTTATAACATTATGCACAGTCTGCTAGCAGAATAGACCTTAAGCCTTATCAATCCAACGAGTTCGTCGAGAACACAGCATAAAGCCCATGTACCGAGCGGTGGTCATAATTGGAATGGCCGCCGCGCCGGATTAAACGCGCAAACAAACTCGAATCTGGCACTAAATCCAAATAAATTGAGAAAGGAATGCGTGCTCCGGAGCTTTAAGAACGGGGATTAAAAAAGTTATGTTGTCTTTGCTTATATAATATTCTTCTCGGAAGACCGTAGGGCTGTTTATAATCTGTGGTGACAATGGATCATGTATACGTTGTCTATTAAAAGTAATACTTCTCGTACCTACGACGACTGCATATCCTGTTATTAATAGTACCTACAGCAAATAATTAATATTCTGAAATATTAAAATAATAGGATTATTTGCAATTGCCTAAATATTAACAGAGTTATCACGTCTTAATTATGCATAAATGCAAACATTAAAAAAGAATGAAAAATGCATACAAATTCATAATGCCGGTCGACCATAGACAATTGACAAGACGCCACACGCGGGGTGTCGTGTCGAGCCAGCGTGCCGTTACGTTCTGCGGCCATTTGTCAAAATAATGACGCGGGAATCTGTGTTTTGAAAGTGCCACCTGATCGCTGCGGTTACGTCATTTTTCTTTTAATAAAATAGCTGTATCCGCCTTGTAATGTCTTTGTTTCGATATTATTTAATGACTAATAATAATAATAAAGAGACTCTTGTTGCTAGTAGAGATACAAATTTGAAGATAGCAGTTGACACTATTGTGTAATGAAGAACTACCTAGTACTCTTAGTAGAAGTTGTAATATGTAAAATAATTAACTTGTAAAATATTAAAATATGTATTTTTCAGCATTTACCCTGAACTTTATACAAAAGTAAATAAAGTATTGTCATAATGATCTTAAGCGTGTACTGCACGAAGTTCATCCTACGAAGAGCTATAAGCGGTGACCGACACAGGCTATCCGCACTTTATCAATCGAATTCCCATTTTTAATGGTCGCTTCGCGTGTCCCGTACTCAAATTAGCGTAGGTTAATCGCGGTGTCGCAATCGAAAACAGCCGAAGCGCGGTTTTTATTTTGAAAAACCACTGCCCAAGATAACGCCCTCGATTGTGCCGCCATGCTTTTTAGTGTAATTTAATACTTCGAACTGGCAACACCGAAAAAAGTTCTGTAATCTGTGTCGCTATTAGCTTTAAAGGTTACGTTGTTTCAACGATGTGTGGTACAGGTTTTTTAACGGTTCTACTTTGTTACACATTAAAACAGTATGAATGTACCAACTACAATCTAACATCTCTGTTTTTTTGTTACTTTTATTTATTATCTATAGAAGTGTATGGTAGGCAAATTAAGTTAATCATAAGGGAAATTGAACACGGCATTGACGAATGATGAATGTTTAAAGGTTTATGGAATTAAAATTAAATTATTATTTATTTTGTATAATAAAGTTAATAATAAAATTAGTAGTAGGTACTTATAGGTCAAACACATAATTTAAAAATGGTTAATCGTTGTAAAAAAAATGTGTCAAGTCTGTCTTATAAGATGGTATCGTGTATTATGAGGATACTAGTTTACACTAGCCACACTTATAGCGTAGCCGGTTTGCCAAATAAATTATCAAACACCTACCAGTTGAAAGCATGTTTGGAAACAGAACAATATACTTAAGTAATAATTCGTACAATAAAACAATATGTTAAGCCTTGTTTACAGTTGGCAACCCTGTCGTCCGTAGAACGTAATTTATCACGTCTCAAGGAACGAATGAAATAGATAAACACGTGATCGAAGACGCTCTCAGCATTGCCTTTGCCTATCAAACTTTCCGATATCTTTTAAAACTCAGCGCCATTTTGAAAGATACATTATTTTAATGGATGCGGCGAGTCGATAGTGTTTGTGGCGTGTCTACCTGTGGCTCAGTGACGCTTATGAAATATTAAGTATCTGTACTTTCCATCTGACGTTGAATTTGACATTGCGCGTCTATGTTATCTGTATAAAGAATTGGCTGCGGAAGAGTTCAAATTGCTTTCGAATTTATCTGTTTTTAGCAAAGTTAAAAAAAGGCGGTTATCGAGTGTTTGTTTTTTATGTGTTTCCTATTACTTTGTCAGTATTCTCTTTAACCTTTAACGTACTTTAATATTTGTATTGTCAGTTTCTTTGTTTCAGTCGGCAATAAAATTGTGCACACTATCAGGCTAAAACTTTACTACATATCTTCTGAATCTGAACTATTGGCTACAGTTTTATAGCATTCAGACTTACCATTTTAAACATTTCCTTATACTATTCTTCATTTTAAAGTCAATGGACACAGCAAGTGGAGCACTCATGATTGGGCAAGACATTATCGTAACAATAATGGATTTATACTTGACTAACATACGATACAATTAACATCATTTCATCGATATATCCTTACTTACATAGTTATTGCGCCGTATTTTTTAATATTGCTAACATAATTCGCAATATTAGAGTAAGTTAGGAGCACTTTATAGTGGCTATATATTTGTCTTGAGAATTATTTGACGTTTAATCAGATAACGCGATGGGATACTGTTTCGGATGCCAAAAGTATAATATTGACTCGGGTTAGAAGGGTGAAGGTCAGAACGGTTAAAAAAAATGACGCTGTAGCATAATGTTATAGGATTTTTAAAAGCTACATTAATCTAAACGACAGAGATACTAATTACCTACAAGGCATTTAAATATACATTTGTGTGTGTACTTTTTATATCTTTAGTTCAATACACCCTTATAGTTCAGGAGTAGAACAGCAATAACGAAAAAAAGATACAGTACTACCAACATACCCCCATGTAGAACAACATACAACCACATAATTTATAATATGGCGAGTCATTTTTTCTGTGTAAAAAAAAAACTGAACAAATACTAATACTATATTTTTGAAAAAGCTCAGTTCTTATAATATAAAATTGCCAAAATTTTCACCGCGAATAAGATTCGAACGCTCGACCATCAAAAGAAATCTACTAAAGAACAAAGATGACGCTACAAAACTTTAGCATCGTGTCACTTTGACATTAGCATCTGTCAAATTAGTCCGCGATTTGTGAACGAACCATTTCAGTAACACGCGTCTATGACACACGTTTTACTGGTCTAGTTCCTACTTATAATTACACGTAAACCGTCATTTTTGAACGAACGACGCGCGCCCGCCGATGAGATGTTCCGATAAACTGACAACGCTGTCGTCAGCATCAATCATGTCACAATTAAGCTTTTAAACGACTCGGGGATTTATTGTCGTCCACAAACGATTTATAAAGCTGGCAATTAAACGGGAAAATGTTAGGCGAGATTTGCTTTTCGTTTTTTTTTTCATGTTTGTTTGAATATACATACGTCTGTAATGTCAGGGAGCACGTAGTTTGTATGGGTGGTGCGAGCCCATAGCCAGCGATAGTATGTCCAAAATTGATTTAATTTTACTGTGTTATAGGTACGTAAATCATTTCTAAATACTGCATATTATTATATGAAATTTGAGGCAATAGCCAAAGGCAATAACGGTAATTGTCACCTGTTGTACTACAACACAAACACAAATGGACAAAAAATAATAACTTCATATTTACATGTAAGTTCTTTCTATATTCAACCTTGTGCGCAGTTTGCCTTCAACCCTTTTTATGTCCCACTGCTGGGCACGGGTCTCTCCCCGCAATCGAGGAAGGCCTGGAGCATACTCCACCACGCTGCTCCAATGCGGATTGGTGGAGATACGGGTTAGTGGTCAACCCGTGTCGGATGTTGTCAAAAAAGGACCTCCGACTAGGTTTAACGACTGTTATCTATCGATAACAACCGGGACCGACGGCTTAACGTGCCATCCGAAGCACGGAAGCGCGCATGAAATTTGCCATTAGCGGTCACCCGGTGATGATAATAATCTGAAGAAGGTGATAGTGTTACAAGTACAAGTTCTTGTGTTTGGTAGTGCGTATTCTGGGGACACTTTATTTGAAACGCCATTTTAGTTGTGGAGTAACGTGTGGAGTCGAGTATTTACGATACTTTCTAACTCAAATAGGTCATCTCTGCTTGAGAATGGATGTGCATATCTATTGGTTGCAAAGACCATTTAACATCGTGTGACCTGCATACTCGTTTGCTACTTGTTTACAATGAAAAAATAAACACATGTGTGTGTGTGTGTGTTTCGACTACATCAGAAACTCACGTAAAACTATCGCAACAAACAAAAAAAGTTGACTTTGTAGCTAATGTAACTAACTGTATATTAATATTGTCAACACAGTAATTTAATCTTCAGTAAGCAACCTGAAAAATATTTCAAATTTGCAAATAGCGTAAATATTAAACCTCTGTTTCAATTTCGGATTTCATTTGCCGAAATTGTCAGGTGTATTATGTAGGTAGCGGTCCTGAATTTTACTAAAATTGAAATATGAGTTGATTATGTCAGTGGGAGAATATGCTAAATCGGATTTATTAATATTTTGGCGACAACTGATTTGCGAAATTTTGAATACATATACTAACTTTACTGTAGGTATAAGTACATGTTTCATTTAAATTCAATTCAATTCAAAATAATGAAACAAATTTAAGAAAATCATAAATCACGGGGCTACAATTTCTTTTGATATCGTTGTAAGTACTTATAAAAATTACGTAAAGGTACTATCAAATATAAATAACTTATATTAATAAGCCAGACCCTCACACCAACCCGAAATCAATGGACAAACATTATATCTATATATACGTAGCCCCTATAAATAATATTATTATATATATGTAAATATCTAGATATACCATAAACATTAGGTACAGAAGTGTCTAATCGATAACCTTTATTGTAAATGGGTTACAAATGGATCTCTTTAGATAAGAAAAGGAATTGAAAGCAACGACTACCATTTTAGCTAATATGCGGGTTGGCAATACTCGATACAAATTGAGTGTACGGACAGGAGCATACGTTAGGTATACAGGCTGTAGTTTTTCGAGCTCTAAAAGAGATGAGCAAATAAAAAAGTTTCACAACAATATGCGGGCGCTAACGAGAGCTGTGAATAGTTGCAAGTGTTTGCTAGTGTTTGGACGGCCTCCGGGCACAAGGGACGCGGCTTGTTCATAAAAGGTTTGTCTTCGTATAAACGACTTTTATAGTTCGAAATAAAAACGAACGCAGATGAAGTGTCAGCGGAATCATTATGATGGCCACAATCAATATTCAACTTTGATTGCTTCATATTTTTTCAAGAAGAAGTCAAATATCAATAGATATAAGTAGTGTCAGCTTCAGGGTTATTCTATTCTGTGAAAATAAAGCGTGAAAAATAATGTTTGTTGTATTTTACAATCAATAAAATAAATCAATAAACTCACATAGCTAAATCACCTTTATGTATAATGTTTTTCGAAGAAAGTTTTGCAACGTTCAAAGACGAAGTTCAAGCATAATTTTTCGACTGACATCGGTCGCTCCGCAGTCTGTAGGCAATAGAAGTTTTTGTCAGATAACGCCTTTATTAAAAACGCTCTAAAAACACGGAAGTAATAAACGCACTTTCTTACGCTAACTCTACGTTGGCGTAAGAAAGTGCGTTCATTAGGCACGCTCTCATAAAAACACCCAGCTAAGTTCAACACGAAGTCGTTTCCAAAACGCCTCTCAGTTATTTGAACTCAAACAAGAAAACCTGTGCCAGAAAATAATTTGCTCCGCACCTTGACCCAGTTACCTAACGCAAGAATGGGTTGCGAGCAAAATTATTTGACGAAACTGTATCCTTTACAGAATTTCACAAGACTCCTTAATTTTCAGGATTAAGAATCACTTGGTTGAAAGAGTTGGGATTTTGAGAATGATTAATGTCTCGTTACAATAGTAGAAGGTAAAAAATCTGTTGAAAAGGGAAGAGGCGTCATCACACTTGATTTGTTAAAAATTATTATAAGACAATCAGTTAATAAATAATTGAAACAAAATTCAATATGAAGGTAATCCGATGAACCAATCACCAAGGTCTTTGTCAAGACGACCAAAACAAGTCCAAACATGATCAGGTTGGGTCATAAGATAAGGGCCATAAGATAAGTTTGGCCCAACATGGGTAGGACTACATATATACTCAAAGCTACGTACTCGTTAAGTACTCATCCATACGCTTGAATTACCTTTGCCAATATCTAATTAATTATTTCTATTCTGCTACCTAAATAACGTTTACTTAACGCAATATCTCCTCTAGACGATGCCCTAAGCTCTTAAGCGGCCGGGTTTAGCCGTTGATCATAATGAACCCGTACACGACTACCTAGAATACCAGAACTCCGTCACCTATTAATAAACTACGTGTTGTAGGCTTGTCGCAAATTAATTTAATATTAACAACGTACAATATAGCACGTTTTATTATATAGGACGACCCGTATGTGATGAGCGAGAGTTTTTTTCCGCCGGCTTTTTTCTCCCGGCCTACCTTAGCCAAAAGGGCGCCTAAAGCCTATGTGCCACATTATTTGACGTTCTTCCAATGAAAACGTGTACTTTATGATGAATAAAAAACTTTGACTTTGATTTAAACCCAATCCGCCATTCGAAGGATCCTGGATTCAATTCCCGGCAGGGCACAAGTTTGAATGATGAATTTAGATTTATGTTCCCGGTCTATGTGTTTGTGCCATCGTCTTAGCCCTCCATCAAATCCTGTAAATAACATGAAGTATGATAAGGGTTATGAGCTGTTTAGTAATAATGAAGCATTACGGATAAGTTCCAAGATTGGTGAAGTTCGTGCAGTTTGGAAATATATTCCAATTTAAGGACCTGATTTTACTCGTAGTTAGTTCGGGGAAAGTTGCGTACCATGTGCAGTGGAAGCTAACTACAGATTAACCGCTTATACGTGGCAGAGTTGGCAAGTTTATATCTCGATTTGAATATCGGTGCGGTGCGCTATATACATATATATCGAATCAGTTCTGTTAATTGCTTGCGAGCAAATTAAGCTACGGCCAATTTAGTTTCAATTTGGAAATAAATACCGTTACAAAATAGTACAGGTTAACACAATTGAAGTACTGTAACAAACATCCACATTATCCAATATTACGAAATATGAAGGAAAAAATAAACGCTTTCTCTGAAATCTGGGAAAATCTGGTGTTGCAAATATTAAAAAGCGACGGTTTCAGTAGCCCTATGCCGGATTTTATCAATCTTCAATAATAAAATCAAAACGACCAAAATGATCACTAAGCCATAAGGAACGGTTAAAGGAATCATTCCGAATATTCTAACTATATTACATGTTAACTATAATATAGTTAGCACTAACTATGATAAAGTGACACTGAATACCCAACATTATTTTGCAATTCACATATTTCATATCTGCCGAGTTCAGGGACACATTCGTCGTACACGCCTCACGAAATAGAAAAATACTGGGGAAGTCGCGAGCGACTGTAATTCCCTTTAATATGCATATACATGTCATTTTTGACGTCAATTCAATCCAATACACGTCGAGCACACGAACCGTCAGAACGTCGGAAAACAGACATACTCGTATTATTAAATATGACAAAAGACAAGAAATTTAATAAAACTTAAATTGTTGCAAACTTCAAATAAAGTAATAAATGGACGGATAAAGCTGTAAGAGTGACAATCCAGATCTTAAAAATTAAAACCTTCATAAAAACTGTCACCGGGGAAACATAACCTATTTAATGAACTCGTGTATTTCATTGGTCAATGTCAATGTATATTTGATCATCGGTTAACTTAACTGTCACGTGACCACTGGCTGACATAACAAACGTATACTGATTGACATTAAGAGTTCATAATTGCCGCGCTGTTTTCAGTCTGGGTGTTGTGCAATATTTGTCTTTGTGTGTATCTATACCTACTGTCCATGGTACCCAAAACAGGGAGTCCTAGTGTGGGGCTGATTATGAACCGTTATTTATTTATACAAGAGCTGAAGACAAAACCTTCAACCAAAGTTATAGTCCATTGTTCTAAGAAGTCTATTTTGTGATAAAACAGCCTGTTCTCTTGGCAACATACCGTTCCGACAAGATGAGATAGCCGCAGTTTCCCTGAACTACAAATAACATCGCACCATGAAGTATATTTACACAGATAGCTTGATAACTCTTTATTGCATACCAATGCATAAGTTTGAGTAAAAACTAAGAAATGTACTTATTTAACAATACAATAAACAAAAGGTGGACTTAATTGGCAACTCATTCATGTCAAGCGTTCATGTCAAGCAAAGACTAAGCAAATATTATATACAATGTCTGCAAATAAAAATAACATTCATTCTTATAAGATAGACAAAGAGTACGACCCAGTATTCTGACCAACACTCATAGGAAATCTAATTCCATCCCAAATCCCTAAGGCACCACACAATATTACAAATGATACAACCATAAATGAACCGGTAGAGGTCGATACGGAAATAGACAAGCAAATATTTGGACAGCAGAAGTACGATCATTAATTCATTCACTCATTCACTTATTATGGCTCTACCACGGCTCGCCTCTAAATGCTTCACTGACTACTCCCTTCCCCGTGTTAAACGTAGCCACGAATTGTGAATGCTCGAATAAGTCTAACGCTTCAGTAATCGAATTATTTTTAACTCAAAGAGGGATATTTTCAGGTTAAAAAGTGATGAGAACACCATTATTCTTTCAGTGGCTTTCACTTTTTCACTATGTGAAGAAATGTTGTTATTACAAAGCGGAAAGTCATTTCTTCATAGAGCATTTATTTATATTATTTCCTTGTCGCGATTACTATGTCAATCAATTTTAAATGATGTAAAAAGTTTAAAGTTATTCTACTATTAATTTCGTTTTCCACTCTTCATTTTCATTTTTCATATTGTAAATAATAGCCAAGAGTTTCCAATATCCAATGGGTACGGGTCCTTCTTCAAAGGTAATTAATTGACACTTACTTTTTGCCTACTGATGAATACCTACATCGCGACATCGCCTTCTTTGCACATCGCGAACGAGTGCTTGCTAAGAAATGATAGAGATGACGTAATGACTCTCGAAAGTCTTACAACAAAAGCTCTTACTCGTTCCCGACATTATACAGCTGTAGCCACCCACTCACATTTCCACCCACGCGCTACATCTAATACTGTCATATTTTTTCTTACGTATAACGGCAAATATATTGTAAGTTAGCATAAAAGCAATAGGTTACTTTGAGGTATCCAAAAATGTTTCAGTGAATAAGTAAACGCTAAAAATAAAATTTGAATAACAGTATGTGTGGGCCTTTTTTTTATTCAACTCATTACTCGATTTCGATTCTTCGACTGCTTCTTTAAGAAAAATGAGAAGGGCTCAGAACATAGTCTACAAAACTGGTTCTATATTTGGTATACAATAAAAGGCATTATTATTAAATTACGCAACAAAACTGGTACTCTATTTGGGGTACAATAAAACGCATTATTAAATTACGCAAACACATGGCGTCAGGAGATGACCATTTATTTCCTTTACCTCTTTTAAGATATGAGACCTTAAACATTATTAATTTTATGTTAATGAACCTTGTGATGTATAGAGAAAAATTTGACTTTGACTTTAATTAAACGTGTTAATATAAATAATTCGATTTATTCCGGTCTGATCTCCAAAACTGATCCACTGCCATATTCTTTTTTTTATTATATCAAATAGCAGACGAGGATGCAGGGCACCTGGTTAAGTGGTCGCTGCCGCCCAAGGACATATACATCACATCCAACCTCAAGCAGGCTCTGAGTCCTGAGGTCGCATGTAGTTGCGCTGCTACCGCGGAGGCTGTTGGTCGCCTCATGTAAGTGTAGTCGAATATAATATATTATTTTTATTTCCGGTTCATATCAATCTCCCACCTGTCCATTACAGTTTGCTAAGACGCCATGACGCTAAAACGTGCTTTTTCATAGATTCCATTAGGGTGTTGCAGAGAGTTGTCTTTGTTTGCCGCTCGGTTTGTATAATTAACGTTATCAAGCCGTATCGTTTGCTGGCGCTTTTGTGCACCGACGCTCAGGGCGGTGAACGAACTAATTAACCTAACCGCTACTTGTTGGGCGATTAATGAAACTTTGTCACAATAACCAAACAGCAGCCTTACAAATAATGCTTGACAAAATGCACTGATGTACTCGTATTGTGTTAGACTAGTCCTATCCTCATGCGCGCTTCTCTGCCCGTTTTTTAGATCGTCACGCCATCTGGTAGGAGGGGTGTTTTACGCTTCGTTTGCCTGAACGCTGATTCCACTCGAATCGTTTATTTTATCTGTTGTCGACTCTTCGACAGATGTGACCCGTCTACTGCCACTTTAACGTAGCTTTTTGAACAACCAGAAAATAAATTAATGCAACATAAAAACTGCTTTGTATAAATATGTTGAAAAAGAATTTAATATTACCTACATTGGGAATGCAGTCTCAATATTAACATTCAGCAAAATGTGTATTAACATTTTCACACAAAATCGAGTACAGATAATAAAACTCAAAAAGTTAAGCAAAATATTTTCTCACTTGCAATGTTCCCGCAGAAATATTCCAAGGCTCGTCGGATTTCAAACAGTCGTGTTGATTCGGGGGAACGGAATTAATTTGAATATTCATTTTATTATTAAAAATTTTCACCTCTCAACAATTTGTTTTTCAGGAAAATGACCCGAGCTGATTTAATACTAAAAAACACTTTTCATGGAGCTTTTCTGAGTTAGGTTTGCAACCTACAGTATGCCAACTTATTTTTTCTTTATCAATGATATTTATTTTGTTTAGTATTGTCTACAGTATTGACCATAATAGATAGGGCGATATATTTTCTGATACTATACGGATAATAGAAAAAGGTTCACTTTGCAACTAAAATAAAACTGTAAAATTAAATTTTATCATAATATACTTACATGTCGGTAAATTAGGCACACTAGGCGTTTGATGATATTAATATATCGACAAACGCGTATGGGAGCCGCTACAAAGATAACAACAATGCGAAACACTCGCGCTATTTAAGCATTTGAAGTGGAAGTAAGTTGTAAAAGTTTATAAATTGCTTGCTGCATAGTTTATGAATCCCTCCTGTTTGCATACTTATATTTTAAACAGCGCTTGCAAGAGACACTCAAAAAATACGTGATCGTATATAAAATATCGATACTTATTGTTCAATCGCGTCCATTTATCGCACAAGTGTTTAATTATGTGGATAATTTTAATAAAAATGCAAATTGAATCCACCGTAAACCGGTTACAGAGAGAATGTTACTGTGTGTTACATACGGAGCCATTTTATACTCTTCTATGCCTAATAAGATGGCATTGAGACTAAAACGCAAATAACAATATCGATCAACTATTTTTTCTTTAACATCACTGAGTTTCTAAAGGCCGACGGAACTTTCAAATCTTGTATGTATAGAATAATAAAATACGAGTAATAACGCTTCACACTCACAGTCCCACACTACGATCCCCCCTTTGTCGTGAGCACCGTGGACATACATTACAAAAACACCTAGAACGGGATTATAAATCTTAATTTATCATTTGAGTTTCTGCTGCCCTGGCAATCGAACCCGGATCCTTTGAACGGCAGATCAACATGGAAACCAGTTCACTGCAGGGTATCTTCATTTTAAAAAAAATTAAAAATGAGGATGACAGCTCTGTATAAATGTCATTAAAATTAGAATATTCCCAGAAATTAAATTATAATTACGAAATCACAATCTAATTATTATGTAAACTATACGTACTATAAATGCCAGTCTGCCGTTACGTTTATGACAAGGTACAATTTTTCATCGGAGAGTCTGCGTTTACAGATGTATATTTTATTTGTATCTTATCCCTATACAAGTCAACACTAAACTAGACATTTAAATTCAGGGTACGACTCCGGGACTATAGCGAAAGAAATCATTTTGGAAGGCATCTTTGTACCCAATTTCCTTCGTCACAAACACACATTGCATTTAAAACAACTCTGAATTCTTCTACAGTATATAGTATGTAGCTATCACGTGTGTTCGCGTATCGGGATAAAACTTTACTGCATATCGTAACGTATCGTCATACGTCACGGTAAGATGATTGAGCGAAGCGGAAGTTTTAGGCTCTTACGGCCTGTATCTTTTTCTTCCAGTCAACCATATTTTCCGTTATTAGTTCGGCTTGCTATTAAACTATAACGTATTAAAATAAATTTTCGGAAAACACCCTAAGTCAGCTGAAAATAAATAATTAGGTTAAATTAAATGAATATCAAGTAAACAAATCTGATTTTCATTTAATTTAACCTCCCAGCGTTCTATACCTACTATGTAAAGCAATTCTTCAACAACTTCTAGAAATTCTAAACCAACTCAATAAATATTGCATCAGATGGTATTCAGTATTATTTAGATGGTATTCAGTAGTATAAGACATTGAGATTCAACGAACAAAATCAAAACTACGGCGAAACGAAATCATTTCGAGGCACATCGCATTTTACATTTTTCTGACCTTCAAGGTATGCTGTATTGAATTTATATTGAGAGCATTATTTTGTAGGTTGATGTCTATGCACTGATGGATGCCTGCCTGCAGTCTTTCCTACGGTCCACTGCTGGGCACGGATCTCTTCCCGCAACCGGGAAGGCCTACTTCACCATGCTGCTCCAATGCGTCCCCGATCCATTTCAAACCACCAACTTTGTGTTGGCCCTGCTTGTCCGTTTAAATCGATCTTCAATCCCGTGTAGCCAGTCCTGTTACTCAAAGCCATCAAACCCTTTTCTTTTAGAAGAACATTATACAATCATAATATAATATTCTGGCGAAATATGACGTAAATCATCATTTAATCTAGCCTCTTCTCACATAATCGAGGTCAGTGTTAGCACATGTTAATTCAAGAGCAACTTATCTTCGCTCGATAATCAAAGATGCAACTCTTGTGCTTTGATGGGATATTGAGTAATAGGTACAATGTCAAGAATATAATGCCGATCCCTGAATGGAAAAATGAACGATTTCAAGTCATGTAGTGTCTACTGTGTTACTGGAGTATTAATTATCTTCTTTGACATGGCCATTATATTAGCTAATCTGTGATAAATGACACCTGTAAGGCAAATTGTTCCTTGAGAATTACGTTTTACGAAGTTTTACGGGTTTTGGTTTGCTAAAATGCCACGTTCCGAATAAACAAATTCATTTGACGTAGCCGTTAACTTGTCAGCTGAATAAATTTTGACATACCTTTCAGAAACCGACGGTTATTGTATCATGACTAGATCTCTGTGAATTTTGTTGCCATACAAGAAGCAACCGAAGGAAAACTTACTAAGATGACTGAATGAGACTGAAATGAGAAGTAACAATGAAACTGCGGTATTTTAAATTATGAATTCAACAGCAATGCATACTTTCAGAAATCTTACGCAAATGACTAATGTTTAAGAAAGAAGATACAAACTGCCGTAAATTTAGCTGCTACATCAGATTACGTAACTGAAGCTAAAACTCAAACAAGAATGTTATAACTACCAATATGGAGCCAAGATGACGGATGACTAGAACGTGTAAAGGAAAATGAAATAAGATAATATTGAAAATACATTCATCGAAATTTCTCACCAATAAAAGCAATTTCCCGTTAGCCGGAACATGCAATTGGAGTCGAGAATCCTATTTCCAGAAGTGATTTCAAGAGTAATTCGGTGTTTGCTCTTAAACTACTTAATTAATGTGGCAAGTAAACGTGCGAGCTCAGAAGTTTTAGAATAATGACTGGTGTCATATCTACTGAAATGATCCAGAATTTCTTTGATAGGTAGGTATACTAATTGTCATACAAAATTTTAATAAAACTATTACAAAACGTATTGAAACATGACATGCATTTAAAGACATTACTGATGAAACAAGCACTTGTTAAATATCACCCGACAAAATGAAAGCTTCATTCACAGAATTCACTTTTCTAGCGATCACAATAACCATTCAAGTTTGGGAATAGCGGATGAAAACATAACTGCAACAACGTTCATGGACAGAGGTGACTGCGAGATCCCAACAGTTAACTGAAGGAAGGAGTGCGACAATTGCATTTTTATTCCACGATGGAATCGCAAAAACCGCTTTGCAAACGATATCCAAGGGACGATCTCAAAAGACTTTCTAGAGTAAAAAGCTTGTAAAGGGGCTTTAAAATGGACGCGAAAATCAGGTCGCAAGCACAATGAGAGGCACAGAAGCAATTTGTCTTCTACTAGTATGAACACAACCACATTCCTAAATAATTAACGTCGAAACTTTTCCAGATAATGCTTTAAACCTGAATTCAGAGTAAGTATTAGATGAACAATATTCTCAAGCTACAGGCACGATTAAGTTGCTTTGGAAATTGTTAGTATTTTACACTTTAAAAGTTTAGACCTAGTTTCTCTTTATCATTTTTCTTTGGATAACGACAGCCTTTCAGCGCTTTGTGCATTTTATTCGTCGAGAAATTAATTTTTCTTACTTCGCAGGAAATCATTTCTTTAAATTTTTTGATTACATCCACGAGTGAATTTAGTAAGGAATTGAATAAGACCTTAAGATTTTATTTAACTCCGATAAAATCATTATATAAGACAAGTATACCCTTTTATTATTTGCAATGATACTGATGCACTATTTGAAGGTTTCGTCTTAATTACATACTGAAATTAGGTAAAATACTCCGGACACCGTAACTCGGTGCCCATACCGGTGAGGCATTGTTCATTATGTTCATTTAAAAATCATTTAAAGATTCCAAACTATAAACTAAAAAGTTACTGCATGCTACTCAAACGAAAAAAATAACAAATGAACGAACTCGTAGTGAAAAACAATAATTGACTTAATTGTTAAACTGGAAAGAATTTTCGAAATTGAAATTACAGCAGAATCTTAATGGAAACTAGCAAATAGAGCAAATGTAACTTGTAGCGATCTACGTTACGAGTTCGAGCTTTCGTAGCTTTCGTAATGGATACAAAACGCCTTCGATAAGCCACTGACCCTCATTCAAACAGCGCAGTAGGTCGCGCTTTCAAGCCTTTCACGTTCAAGGGACTGCTTTCAAACAGCAGCACTTGTAAACTAGTGGGTTACGTTCCTCGTAAACGTTTACTAAAGACGGCGAGCTTACGATGTGTACACTGTACAGTTTAAGTTTACCGCATTTTGATTACTGAGAAAACGAAAACAATAGAAAAACATACCCGCTATTAAAAAAGTATTTCAAGAATGAATGTCGTAATATTCAGGCGTAGATAATGCTTTGAAACAGAATAAAGAAAACATTCCGACACGCCGAATGTATATAAATTCTTATGGATACGAAGTATATATATGGCGCACACAATCATTATGTTTCCAGCTTTAAGCCAGCCAGCATTGTAGTTCGCGATACAAAGGACATAATTAGCCGCGCTATGCCTAACGGAATATAAAAAAATGCGCACACAATGCCACATGCACTCGTGAACCAAGAATGCTACTCGTAAATTCGCAAAACCAACACGGTCTCGAGACGTTGGAACTACCACCTTTTTTCTCGTAATGTGAGAGAATTTAAGGAAAATGTGCTGATGAAAAATAATAATAAAATATGCCGAGGGATTATTTCGATAAGTTAACGATTTTTTAGTATTTTTTTTTCTTTGTAGATCAGTTTTAAATTCACCACACTAACAGCCAGAACTATTGAAACTCCAATCCAATAATAATTTTATTAAGAGATTTCATAAATGAAATACATTACCTTCAATTTTAATATATTTAACGGAAATTTGAAAATGTTCAATATTATGTTATGTTAAATATTCCAAAAATGTAACCACGCGTAATCAATCCATCAATACATCTGATTCAGGTAGGTAATGAGTTTTGCTAAACGATTTTAAAATGATTTCGCTTAATCCGATATGATTTGTAATATTGGTTTGGACAATAGAGATGATTTGGGAAATATGTGGGTAGACAATTAGGTATATCCTAACATATACACAATCCGAATAATTTGTTTACTATAGATTTAAAAAAAATGATTCAATATTATGATAATTACCTACACATACACTATTTATAAGCACAGGCTGTTTTGTGAACTATTTGACCTATTTACCAATTTTAATTAAGAACAGAGCTGTAAGTGATTCTATTAGATTTACTAATAGAATCACTTACAGCTCTGTTGTGATGATTAGGTGAGTATATGCGTCCACTGTTAAATGTTAAATCCCCGCAGCAATAAAACGCATTCGTAAAACCAAATAACCAGCAAAAGCGGGAAGCAGTTTAAGTTTAAATCATGTCGTTAAAATTATAAATCGATGTCCGATTGATTTCAATCCCGCAAGTTGTCACGAAAGTCGAGATCGATTTCAACAGAGTAATCACTGCCATCTGTTTTGCAGCCGTTACAAAGACGCGACGGATTTTGGGAAGGGGTCACCACAATTATTTAATTACCAGAATAATAGCAATCGCTTGGTTTTAGATACGAATTGAATGGGTCTTTCCTCAATATCAAATTGCTTTCGTTGAACACTTCGATAACACTCAGAATGGACACTGACCACATTAAGTTGGCTTATTTAAATCATAAAGTTATGAGCAATGATAATTAATTATTACTTTCGATTTGATTGAGATATAACATTAAAATGACACGTACATTTTGATCTATCACGTGTGCTAACTTTACACTACATCAAAGTCAAATAAATTAATCGCTTCATTGTCTTTATGGGAGCAACGAGAACACAGTATTTTAATACGGTTTTGGTTATAGTCGACCAGTTGGAAAAAAACAGAACTATTTATTCCAATGCTTCCCGATTAACAGAACCAACATCATTAGTCAAATAAAATATTCACAAGAAACAAGTTTGCATCTACTAACCTCTGCCCTAAAAACACTACTAAAATATTTCCCCTTAACGTACACAGCGAACCCTCGAAGTAGGTCCCGCTATTTAAGCTCCCGTCCCGGCCATTAAGCCGCCAATCCTTACTTCCAGGTCATTCCATAATGCACGTGTGACCGTGCTACGAGCAGGCCCGCGAATTATTAATGAGTGTCAATGCACCGCCGCCGCGCCGGCCGCCCGAGGTAGGGACGCTTGACACGAATTTGCTTTAAGGCTCGCTAAATACGCGCGCATTTTTTCGTCGAATATTCCCGAAAAAAAAAAAATTTAAACGCAATCCATTGCATAGTGTCTGTTCAACGTTTCGATTTGTAAATGTGCTACATTTATAACGAAACACCTACCGTTTTTAGAAATCAGTTGAGAAACGTAATCAAAGATCCTACGCTTAATACAAAAATATTTAAAACTTGGTCCATAAGGTCACTTAGTCACCGCGTCTATTTCATTTTTAACGAATTTGTGCTGCCTAATGGCGGCGTATATTTTATAGAAGGTACATCTGCTAAGAAAAAGAAAATAAAAATTGTCGCAGGCATCACTACGAAAAAAACCATCACTCGTTCGCGTTTATAAGGAGACCCAAAAATTAGCACTTGTGTTTCCAGCCTAAAGCTCACCGGCGCAGGATTAATGTTGACAAGGCAAATAGAGGTGTAATCGCGACCTCGATTCATTCAAGTCGGAATGCGCTGAAAACACACTGACCACGTGACAGCTACCTTTGTGATGTTAATGTTAGCGGCGACGGAATTTACCGTTAACATTCACGGAGACCCCTCGAGTCTTGAATAAATCACTTTTATCAGCACTGTGTCGCGCCACTCGCGAGCTACTAGTCGCGTTCAGGATGCTTTTTCAAGGAGTCACACTTGAGACTGCATGCAATGGAATTTATTTTAATCGGATGCTGACTGCGAATTGTGTCGCTTTTCGCGTACTGCTGCGTTATGTCGTTTGGCTCTGGTCCCGAATTTCTTGAGTTATTGCTTTATTTTGACTAAAAATTTTCTGACACTTAATAAAAGCCCACAAAATTATGTTTAGAAGATATGCATACTCCAGGATATTTCACACGATAATCTTAAAAATACTATGGAATATAATATTTTGCTTATGTACGTTATAGGTGCTTTGTGCGCCTGTTTACTCCCAGATACCCATAACGATAACAAGAGCCTAATGGAGGCTTTAAATCTGGTAAAGTTTCTTGCAACTGGACGTTCGCCACGAATATAATTCTCAGATTGGATGATTACAACACAAAGAATAGTACATAAAGACTGCTTCTTCTGCCCGAAGCGTAGTTTTTTTACTCTCCAACAAGCCTCCACACGCGACTTTGTCCGCACTTCCTTTGTTGCAAATGAAAACTGTAATCAAACCATCGCCCGTCAGACATTTAAGCGCGTTCTATTTCCCTTTATGGCTATCCCATACAGTAGTTACATAATGAATGTGGCGAACGGCAGGAGGCATATGACCAATATTTGATTAGATATTTCTTAACAGATATGGTGGATTCATAAGAAGCGCACAAAGCGGTGTCAACTAGACAACCGCTTATGTCCAACAGCGTACGTCTAAAACGCAGCGGACAGGAGAACGAGCGAGGGAACGCAGGGACTTCAGAAATGGCCACAACAATTGTGTCATCATTAACCTATCACAGTACCACTACTGGGCACGGGTCTCCTCTCAAATATAAAAAGGGTTTGAGGCTTGAAAATTATACACATCTATATTAACGATTGTGTAAAAAGAAAAAGTATTAAGAGGGCACCTTCCTTATTTCCCCTATGTAACAATGGGTCTTGACCAAACGGCCACTGCGACCAATTTCATCTATTGTTGCTGATTGTTAAGCTCTATATAAGATAGTTGTCTTAAATTGAAAGGCTCCAAGCATCCACGCCTTTCTGACCGTAGCTCAATATAATAATTGCTTAGAGTTAAAAATGATTGTGATGCCGCTGTTTCCTTCCTAAGAATTACGCGAAGGAAAAATACCTAACATCTATCACGCACATCGCGATCTCCGACGCAAAATTCTTACGCCAAAATTTCCCAGCTTCTATGTTTAACGACCAGAATAAATGTGTCATTTGTTGTGGGGGTTTCCACAGGAAATTAAGCAACCAATACGCACATAAATCCTCGGTGAGTGAGAATTGTCACGGGCCATTACCTGTAACAAACAAGAAAATTATTGTGTAAATCATTTCCATTGAAATAGTACTGTACTATAACATCTTTGTATTCAAACAGGTTAAAGAAATTGAAGTCGAACGAAATATATGTACAAAAATTATTATAAATATGTATTGACAAATACCTACTTATTTATACTTTCCATTTGATATTTAATAAATAATAAACGGTATAGGTGAATGAAATGAATACAGGAAACTGAATAATCAATTGAATTTCCTTCTCACAGGAACTGATATGAGACAGGTTAAAGCAGGAAAGTAAGTAAGGTACGTAATAAACATGATAAGAGTGCGTATTTGTTACATGGAAATGTAAAGATACGAATAAGAAGCTACGTTACAAAACGCAGTTGAAAATAGTGTAGATAACTATTTTCAACTAACCTTCAAACAAATTTATCGGTGCGAATTCTAGCGTCACATTGAAGTCTGCACCTAGTTAAGTGATAAGATTAATACCATCTTCAATAGATTGGAAGCTGGAGTTAAACAAAATTTGGCAGTGAGGCAACCAAAGACAATCAAACT
>DWQK01000395.1:0-21634 GCA_018231225.1 Noctuana stator
TTGCACTCGCGACCGAGGGGTTTTAGATGCGCTCCGCGTATTTTTGATTGGATCCATAAAATTATTTTTATTCGATTCACTGTACAGTGATCATTTCTTTCCAATCGAATGAATAGTTGCACAAATTAATATTGGATCGTGTGTGAGATTTAATTTGAAATCTGTAAATATAAAAACAGACAGAGGCTTATGAATGGATATCAATGCGATCCAATTTATATTTCATGAACATTTTAGAGTACCCATATTAAAATTGCTTCTGTATAGAGTGTTTTAAAGTAATTTAAGTTTCTAGACTCTATGCAAAAAGGTTAATAGACTAAAATTAATAGGCTAATGGTAAGTCAGCAGATAAGGATAAAAGGAACATCTGCACAATTTTTTTTTGGTTTTTGCTGGGCGTCTAGTCTAAGCATCTACCCTGTTAAACTTCTTAAAGGAATCAATTTTCAAAAATTCTTTCTTAGTACTTTCTTTAAACTACATATTTATTTCTACGTAATGTAGTATTCGTATCCATAAAACATTTTAAAACAAAATCAACAATATGCAAAGGTACTTACGTGTTAAGTTATTATTTATAAAGTTCGCATCAGTTCGCAAACTTTGCAACCAAAAATCGCAACGTTTACAAAAATCCAGGTAGGAACGTCGTTAAACGTATACAAAAGAGTAATATTTTGAGTAAACTCGTTCGCTTGGTGCCCGGAAAATTTCGCTTTATAAACTCCAATTTTCGTCGTCAAGGGACCGATATAGAAGCGAGTTACACCCGTATGTACTCGCATCCATATCCGGTATCGACGGGAAATCATGTCAGAACGAGCTATAAAATTGAAATTACTCTTGCCTTACGTCAAATGAACACTTTTGAACTCAAGTGTTCATTTTGAAATCAAGTGTTCATTTCGTACCATTTAGTGAATGGTACGAAATCTATCGGAACATACAGCTTATAATAATTACACCACTAAGAGAGAATAAGCCAAATAGCTTAAATGTATCATGAAAAAGAGAAATATTACTTATGACCTCGATGCAATATCATTTACGACTAGGGCATGCAATTTGAAGAGGTTTTAGACATTCCCAATATACTCGTATAAATTTACTGAAAACTTGTGCAAAATGCTAATAATACCATTAACTTACTGATTATAATTTTTTAAAGAGATAATGATTTTCGTGTGCGTTAAGTCAACATTGTTTAAATCTTATTAGTTCACGTATAACTTCAATATTACTTAACTACGCTCTTAAAGCGAAAAGGAATGTTATTATGAAACTTATATGTAACTCAATAACCGACGCATTGCGATCATCTACAAAAGTTGCACTGCAAGTATTCCAGGTAATTAGCCTTCCATCTTCAACGTTAGCTACCGTATCGTTATACAGAACCCTCGTTATGCGAACGATCGCTTTACGGTTACAAATCATTGTACATACATACATACCTACATTACACATACGCTTACAAACATATTGAAATGGCTTAAATGTATTCATATTATGTTTGAGATACATAAAGACTGCATGATCACATTTCGAATACGGAACATTTTGAATATTTTGTTGTTAAGAATGAAAGGAAAACCATAAGTTGCTTTATTTACATAACATGAAATACACTTGCAACTGAAATGTGAACTGAAGCGTTATAAGTCACTATAAAAATAAATATTGCAGAAAGTTGTATACATAACTGACTGTTCAATAAAAGGAATGCCTAGCCCCGCCTTCCAAAGCGAACATTTAATGGAACACTAGGGTTTTTATTTCGTGGAATCCATCCGTCACATGAGGAAGGCGAAACCTGCCTATTCTGCCTAATGAGTGGACAATTGGGCGGCAGTGCGCAAACATTGAAGGCGCGGCGCTAAGGCAAACAGTACTGCTCGCCGCCGGTCGATTAACCTGATACCTCGGCCCAGTAACTTACGTTACATGATTTTCACCTTTGACTTATTAACTGACTCTGATTAAACTTGTAGGATAAAGACAGGAAGAATCCTACGTTTTATTATGATTTGATAGGGGACCTGGTTGATCTTCCGTGTAGTATTTAGTTATTATTATTTATTCCTCTGGGGCCAGGTACTCACGAATATTGAAGGAATATTTCAGAACCCCTAATCCATCTAGTCTACATCGCCGTTTCATATTATTATACTAATATTTAACTGAGCATGAGCAGAGGAGAATGTGCTTACGGAATTTCTTAATGAAATGTAATCGCAACTTCGCAAAGTTCCGTAAGGCCCATAAGGTAATAATAATGTTCAATCGGCAGGTTCTACAATGATTAAACATTAATTACATGCAAATAAATCGTTAACGGAATTGGATATTTATAGTTTAGTTTAGCTTGTTATACGTTATTCGTTCGTCAGTCAGTTATTAATTGTCTGCAAACCTTTTTTATGACACTGTCGGGCACGGGTCCCTTCGCCTGTCAATCAGTTATTAATTGTCTGGAAATCTTTTTGCCTGGAGTGTACTGCACCACGCTTCTCAAATGCAGGATTGGTACAGATTATTAGTTAATTTTATTACAACTTAGTCAATCGTAACTACGGTCCCTTTACTATTAATTTTGTCAGTAAAACAGTTAAGATACCTTTAAGATGATATTGACACACACTCAATCAGCAGTTCACCCCTTTAAACCCTTCTCATAGTTGAAAGGAGACCAGTATCTAACAGTTGAATAGTGATGGATTGATGATGATGATAAACCAGCACTCTTGTTAGTAAGTTTAGAAGACTATTCTATCCTTAATGTACCAACACACCTCATCACATGGAGTCCACATCAGATAGTGACGGATTCCACCCATTTCTTTACCAACGAAAACAAAAGATCGGCATGAGAGACTACCTAACATCAACTTTATACAATTACCAATACAAAAGAATTTCTTTATGGATTTGTAATCGCATTACTAGAAAAGAAAGTTACGGTCAATTTGCAAAGTAGATAGCGATTCTTCCCATTTTTTATATTGCAAAGTTAAATGAAAACTCAGTGGTTACGAGGATTCCGCGGGTGTACCTCTCACTAACGGAATTAAATCTAGTTTTTCTTAGTAATGAAATAGTCGAAGGAGGATTTAGCCATGTAGAAACTATTTCTGCTAATGGTTTGTAATTTTACGATGAAATTGTAGGGTGAAAAGGTGTATCGTAGCAAGATAACGTGGATTTTTCCATGACAATTTATGGCCTGTGTATTTATAGGTTTATTTGTATTTATAGGTTCGTGGGAATTTCAGTACCATGGCTAAAATACATAATGGCGAAGATGTGGAATTGAGTAGTCACATTTCATACTTTTTATGAGACAAAACGTGCTTGGCCATAGTATTTTGTAAAAAAAAGTTTTTGCCCATTTTTTTGTCCTCTAAGTCAGAGTTATTTCATAAGGAAATAAGGGTTAATTTTGTACACTAAATGCTCACAGTCTGTTTTCAAGCTTAATCGTTGATACGATTAGAATACAATCAAAAGTGACTTTACTAGTTACTTTACAAATTCTGTTTCCGAAAAAAGGCTAAGTTAATTATTTGTTGGCGCCTCTAAGTTGACTCATGGAACTTGTTTGTCGACTCTTCACTTCCATCAAGTAATATTAGATTAGTTTTTCTTAGGAGCTCCTTGGATTTGATGTATCATTAAGATTTTTTTCTCCGTGTATTTTGCTCGTAACAATATTTATTTTACAACTTGTTATTTGACAAAGAAAGACAGAATTTTTTATATTACTTTTCTTAGTCTTTTTCAAAAGTAACTTGATTTGTATAATCAGGAGACCAGATTTTTGGTGGTTTTTATCTCTATACTTACTGCTTGCAAATTATATTTGTAATCCTTTTTATGATATTTTTCTGGCATATCTTATGTGGCAAAATTGTACTAACAGCTCTCTTAGAAGCCAATTATTTTACGTGTAATGTTAATAGCATAAATGTCGTGTACTAAAAGTTTCGTATCTTTAAGTGCTGTTTAATATCTTAATATCTTGATGGGAATAGTTGAGAAGACTTAATTAAGAAAAGTTAGGATAATTAAGCCAACTCTCGACTTCTTAGCATGTTGATTATAAAAAAGTTAGCTCAATCGATTAATATAACTTATCTGTGATATTAGAAATGTTTTTGAAAATAAAAGACAACTTTTTTCTTGGTGTACAAACAAAGAGAATTAAGTTAGTACCATAACCAATACCACTGAACCAAAATATGTTGGACATACAACATACTACTTTACCCATTAGGAGTTCACTATTGGACATAGGGCTCTCGAAGGTGCTTCACTATGCCCCATCTTTAGCTCTCACCGTAGATCGCTATTGGAGACTTATTGTGGGACACGCTATCATTACCTACACCTAACATTGCGCATCACAAATTAAGGTTTCCTAAACATGGTCTCAGCTCTAACAGTCGTCTGCTGTAACGATTGACCATTCTTATGTAAGTTATAAATACAATATTTATGTAAATATTGTACACAATACTTTTCACTTCTCGGCTTTTGTCAGAATTCAAGCTGTTAAATCTTATTTACACTTTGCAGAACAGGTGTAACAAATAAAATCTGGCGTGTAGATACTACGTCTGTGAAGGGCTTAGCTCCTAATAAATAGCTTTTCTGACGCAAACCGTTCATTTCTCGTGAATAATGGAACACGGACGGTTTCTTCTAAGGAAATGTCCGCCCACGTCTTTCGACTATATTTACATCCTAATGTTTTCGGTAGAACTTTTGCAATATTTCAAAATCTTTCGCTTCTAAGAAAACGATGTAAAGTTAAAAAAAAACGAAAAACGAGAGGGAGAAAGCGGAGAAGAATTATCGAAAAGGAAAACTCTATCTAGGACATAAGGATCCCGCTACTACTGTACGTATGACAGAAAGTATACGCAAGACACACGGAGAATTCGGAGAATTTTTCTTCACTTCGTGAAAGAGTAGACGTCGTAAACATGTTTCCGAATATTAGAGACACGATTGGATTCTATTAATTTTTAATATGAAGTTGTCTTTAGTATCTTATATACTTTTTATCGAATTATTTATTTCGCTGTTGGTTATTACGAGATTTACATTTTTGGTCTACATTGTATCTACAATAAAGAAAATTCTGTTTTATCTCAGAACTCTGTTTTATCTAGATGTTTCTGCTGTTTTGTTTTACATACAGTTGCTTCCTTTGTGGCAGAAACATATGTTCTCTCTCTTCTATTCACACGAGCTCAATGGCACTTGTTCGTTATATTAGCGGAAATGTCTTTTAGCGGCAGCCGTTCGTTCAACACAAGCCGGTAACCGTGTGGAAACAAACAATTACCTTAACCGGCGAACATTCCACCAACTAATGTTGCGTCCTTAAGAATAATGAATAAAGGGCCTCCTATAACCGTAATGAAGGTAGAACCCGGGTTCTGTCGAAGGAGTTTCTTAATGGTGACGATGATGGCTGTATAAAATCTAATAGGGGGCCTCAAACAGTCGTGCGGGGTCGCGGCCGAATTAGCGATGTATAGGGAACCATACTATGTAATTCACATATAAAGCCTCTGAACCGTGAGTGAGTAGGTACGTAAAGCGTAGGTCCGGACACCCCAACCCTAACCCGACGTTCAACACAAACAGTCATAAAGAAATGATATCAAATTTGAGGACCAGTTTGGGATAGTTGCAATAATATAAACTGCCGCTTGAATTTCTTATTTAACATACTATTTATTCACATCTGTTAGCGATTGCTTATATCAAGTTTTAGACAAATTATGTTTTTTAACGATTCTTTTATTTAGTGCCAACGATATTGTAAAGAAGAATGCCGCGCTAACCTAACCTAACTGTACCTACTTAATTTAAATAAGAATGAAATATGTATACTTTTTATAAGATTAAAAAAAAACACAAGTACTTACTTGCCACAAGACTTGCTTTGCTTCGGGTTATGAGGATCGGCTCCGGTGGTAAGTGAATGTACGAGTACCTATCACCGCATCCCCGCATTGATTTATGGTCAATAGTCTTTATTTAAAACACACGTTTTACAAATATTTATCTATCAAATCTACGTAACTAGCGGAAGATGGGACAGTGACGTTATAATGGCCGGGTGAAATTGTCACAATAAATTTTCCGTTCCGCTGATAGAAAAAGTTTTCCGGGACGGTAGGCGCTTTTCGAGTCGTCGTCTTGTTTATACTGAGTGGGGTATTTTGCTTATATCTAAGCCTTGTTGATTACTGTTATGGAAGAAAATCCTTCATATTTTTGTTGTCCCGCTCCTTATGTACCTACTTTATATCATAAATGATATACTCGTATGTAGTTTTGTTAGTTTTTTTGTATTTTTATTGCCACTTGCACTGCCTTGTAATAACAAAGGTTTAAATATAAAGTAGCAGTTTTAACGTACTGGTCATTTTCTTATTTACTTAAAATGAAACCTGCACTGAGAAACTTATTTTACTATTATTGCATTCATTACTACTATTTGCATGAAATCCTGTAAAACGCCCAGACGTTTGGTCTTTCGAGCGCCTCAAAGGAACAAACACACATATATTTATACTAAGTATACAAATAGCCTTTGCGTCGCCCAGTCGGGTAAAAAGATCAATTCGATTTCCTGGTAAACATTACTGATTATTGAAGAACGTCTATATTTGATGTAGTTTTTGATTATGTTGGTCAAAGTAATGCCTTCTTTACTTTATTGATGTATGCCGACAACAGGAATTGGACGCAAACATCTGTTACTCAGTAATTCATTCGTTAAAAACTACGTATTACAGTTGCTTTAGTACCAGTTTTTAATCTAAGCTATAGTGACTTTACAAGCCTCGTCTAGATTTTTAACAGTAAGTTGGATTTAAGTACGAAAACGCGCCAATACTATACACTTTTAGTTCCCGCCGTACCCCCTAGGGGCGCTGCAAGTCTATGTATGGACAAAATCAAAAGTGTTTTTTATCGTAAACGTAACATTGGTATCTAGTCAAAGCTTTATCATAAACTAAAAATTATTTATGAACGCAACTTATAATACATAATTTTTATAATATCCTTTAAATGTTTGAAAGCGCTTTCAAGCTTATACATAACTTCCTAATACATAATTATTAAGTACTTATAGGTCGTAGGTAGGTAGATAACCTATCAATAACTTGTGATACTTACTAATTCATTGCAATTATAGGTGTAAAAACTATTAAAATAGAGACTAGAATTGTAAGAAACGTAAAACATAATTTACGAGCAGAGCATATTCTTTTTATTACAATTAAAGCTTCCCTGCTTAGCTTACCGCTCGCCGTCGCGCCAGCTCGCTTGTAATCTAATCTGTATAATAAAAATATATGAGTTTCTCTGTCTTGTTGCTTATAGCTTGCTTAACAACTTTACTTCTGTAACGATGTTACGGTATTGGATTAACTTGTTATTTATGCTGTTGTGGATCTGGATTAGTTATAGCTAGTTTACGGATAAAGTTACCTGGTTTAAGTACCTACTTATTTGTATAAAATATTTTTTTATATTATTTTTCATTTATTTCGAAAACTTACAGCCAGAAAGTCAGAACGTCAGATTACAAGTATTTACGTATATTGTATTGTTACTTAACTGTGTTGTTTGTGTCGTTATTTAACTAATTAGCAAGCCATCAAAGTTAAAAAATTACTTAAAATACTAATAAATAAATCACAATAATAATCATTGTGAGTTTAGTTGTCTTCCTATCGTTGAATCTAAATGTACTCGTCTTTTTACAGATATGTATTCACTATTTACCAAGTACTGGAGGTCATTTACTATTTATAAAACAAATAATAATATCATGTCTTAGTATGCATCCGATGTCTAGCAAACAGTATCAGTCATTTTACAATTTTTTTCTTAAATTAATTGTGAGCAGTTTCATTTATTAACAACAGAGATAAGTGCCCACTAATCCGGGTTTTCAGTCATTAGTAATAATCGTTTATTCTTCATAAGTCTCATAACAAATACAGCAATTATTTCAATCGTCGTTATTTAAACCATATGAATTGTTATCTACATAATTCAAATATGAATAAGTTCTTTGTGATTAACAAAGAACGTCCAATGCGTCAGATAAAATATGTCGGTAACGTATACGCGGCAAACACATCACACACGTTTCGTTGAACCCAACTGAATGTTATTCTCTGCTGGCCTAACAAATGCACATCACAAAAGATGCGTCTATTGTATACAAAAATCTTCACTCTGCCTTTTATTTTCCTTTCCAGCAGACAAGAGGCGGGTGTGGTCTATTTCGCGCTACACAAAGCGCGTCCGTAGTTTGGCAAGCTCGTACCCATTTTACTCGGCTGCCGGATCAGGATCTCTATTGTTGCGAATGCTAAACAAATTTCATTTGTCATTAGCCCCAAAGAAAATTCGATGAAAGCGAAGTAACTTACTTCTATTTATCAATCGATTGTTTCTTCTGACGAAACTTTTCAAACAAAGGATCGAGAAATTCTCCTCCGATGAGTTGTAAGGAATCCTTAAGAAACGAAACACGGGGACATCAATCAAGTTGAAACAAAGGCCGGTCCTATTGAACGGACGTGACCGTCATATATACCAGGCTCTAACTTCTATCATTAGTTTCCTTTCACTTTTCACGTTCCGTGACGAAAACGTAAATAAAATACGCTTTGAAGGGTCGTCTTTTTGGGCGAGAGGCTTAAGTAACTCGGAGTGTTTTTAGGTCACAAGTTAAACCCCTCGGGAAAATCTGTAAAAATTTCATCTATTTTTAAAGAGTTAGGTAGTTTTGTTTCACAAGGCCAAATAAAATTAAGAAGGAAGCAGTGGGACGTGTGCCAAATTTGGAACAATGTAGTTAATCTGCTTTTAACGTTATCATAATGTTTCATATTTCATTTGTTTCCATTCATAATTTTTATCCAACAATATTTAATTTTATTATTATATTTTTCAACATACATTACTAGGTTGCTGCTTATATCTGAAAAAGTTAAAGTGTCTATTATATTGGAAGTAATCACGGAAAAGCTTGTCGAAAAATAATCGTTTGTTTTATCTTCCTGTTTGCTTAATTTGGATACAAGTGTCTAGTTAAATTGTTGATACCCACGGCCCACTACACTGCTCTAATGGCTGTTAAATTCTATACCTACCTACGTGCATGTTTACGAGTATATTAGGTATATGAATGGCTTAACCTGGCTCCCAAGTTAAACAGCGCACGAAACATTTCCAAGACAATAACCTATTCCGAATCACACGTACCTAGTGAGATATGTAATGTCTCTAACAGTAAATTTTCGGTTTTACTCAATCAGTAAGGCGTCGTCAGCAGGATGGTGAGAGTAACGATAACCGCGATGTGCCCTATCGACTCCTCAGCATCTCCTTTTTGTCGTTCGATGATTGATGGTTATTGAATCCGCGTCTGTTGTCTCTCAGACAATATTGACGCGATACCGGATCCCTATACAGCGACTTACTTTTCGACAAAGTGATGAAACAGAGGGCAGATCGAGTGCCATTACACTTTGTAATCTCAGATGGTTTAATGGAGAATTATTTAATTTTCTTATTTGACATTAGTGAACAGTGATGATAAATTCTAACATAGAGACCGTGTTAATAATGTTCGTTCGTAACTATTATATAAAAATTTTACTCGGAACCCTGTTCTGTTGATTGGTAATATTGCTGTTTACATTTTTCCGACGAGAGCGCAATAACTTCTTTACGCCTGAAATGAGTCAACGTATGAATTATTAAATATTAATAAATATTAAATTTAAATTTAAAATTTACCAACCTATACAAGAAAATCTTTGTAAAGCTCCAAACCGCTTATTACTTTAAATAAGTAGAAAATAATTTAACTGACTATGAACTGAAGCCAACATTTTCGTTTCATAGTCCCAAGAAACAGGAACACCTTTGGCGGAAACAGTGAATCACAACTTGTGGGCCCTCAACTCAATGGTGTTTAATTGCAAAATCCTGTCGAGTTGCTGCTATGGGCCTACCTGGATCGGCTTGGGAATCACTGATTTAGAGTATAAAAGAAATATATTTAGGAAATGGAAATCAATTCGATCTTCTATTTATTTTATTGCTGACAGCCCCAAAGATAAAAACTCCGAATAACAATACCTTAATGTCTATTTTGGGGCCATTCATAAACATGTATTGCTGGCACGTCGGCTGGTCGGGCGTCGCCCTGTCTGCTCCGACTGTGGATTTATTATTATGTTGTACTTACTTGTTATTGTATTGTGTCGTGCATATTCATTGCTTTCTTATTTTATTATCATGTTTTATTTATTTACTGTAACGTCTACTATTTCATTTGACGCAGAATTTTAAACAATGATTTAAAAAGCATGAATCTTTGTGAAGGAGTTATGTATATATGCAGTTTATACAGTATTTACGCAGTATATACAGTATATATGCAGTATATACAGTATTTATACAGTATATACATAACTCTGTAGTACTGCCAGTAGTTGGGCAATAAGAAAAGATTTTTAGAATGGGATGAGGATGTATTATAGGATTCCTTTTACAGTGTGGGGATGCAGTGAAAATGGATGTTTGAAAATTATCCCTCTAAATGATTCTCGTATGGATAACTGACGCATGACGTCACAAATTATTGGTTCATGTCATTTGGCAAAAATAGCAGTAGGTTTAAGCATCTATTTAAATCCTTTTAATTACTACGTCCTTTTGATATTACTATGAATTCTATGCGGAATATGATCTGTTATAGGTATAACAGATCATATTCCGCATATGTGTAGGTACACATACTTGTAAAGTACATATTAGGTGTTATAAACCTTTGTTAAATTTAAAGCAAACCACCGCATAACAGGAGGTGGTAAAGGCAAAACTGCGGTCACTACATATTGTTAGGTTGCTACTGAACCCAATAACCTTTGCGGTATACCAATAATATTTGCGTACATAATGAAAACATCAAATAATTTCGAATATTTGCAGGCAGAAGTGCCTGAGCGTATTTTTGAGTAACCATTAGAAACATAGTTTTAAACAATTCATATACATAAATACAAAGAAATTTCCCCTACTCTGAATAGACATGAATTACATTCCAATGCCATTCCATTACAAGACCATTTGGAAGCCGTAATCGTGCCATAATGGTAGTAATAAATAGTAAATAGTAGAGTAGAGGCCTTGTATAGGTATATATAAATATAGTCTCTCATAGTTGCAGTGACTTCGTCCCGTTCTGCAGCCTCTGAATCCAGCGTTCTCCCATTACTATCTTCTGATAATTCAGTTCATGTCGTGAAATTTAATAAAACAAAAGGAAAACCTTACAATGTATTCGCTGTAGGAGCTCAGTACATGTTTCCAGAACTTCGCTTTGATTACGAGTCAACTCACATTGCCCTAGGGAAATTTATTGAAATAAATGTCAATTTCAAATATTTTCTTTCATACTCGATCTCGTAACAGGTCTGTGCCCTTAATATATCAAATTACGTCCATTTAATATTGTTTAAACCTCATTGTAGATATGTAATTATATCAAATAATGTATTGGGGCTTGTTTCTTGTCAAATAAAATAATTAGTTATATTTCCAATAACATTTTGATAAATACAACATTACAATAACTGTAATATGTTACGAAAATTTTAATAAATGTAAAGAATAAAATATAATAAAAATAGTGCTCTATCATTTACCATAATATTGAGGTAAAAGAAAAAACAAAAGCTATGTATCTAAAAGATATTTATATTTTAGATACATTTATTAGTTGACTTATTATTAGATTACATTTCCTAGATATCTCCGATACCTTACATTCATTACCTACATTCAATATCTTTGAGGTTGAATAATTAAAGCTGTTCATAAACATAACGTCGAGTGGCCTACACACATGCTATGTGAAATCGGATAGCTCGCTTTATTTTTTTAGTGGAAATTTAGTTACAAAAGTACATTATATAGTATAACAGCTACTTTGGCGGCCAACGTTCATTATGTAATAGCTAAACAAACCCGACCACAACTTCCTACTAATATAAGCTTTTGCAGGTAAATTTAATTCTGACCTAAAATTAATTGCAAATACTACACTTGCGCTGCGTCCGCCGATCGATGTGAAGTTTCACTAAAAAAATTAAAAATAATTTTACCTACGTAAAAATGTACAGCTTTCTTAATTATTTTACCATTAAATTATATTATTGTAAGGCAAACCTTAAAGAGTGACGTAAATTTTAAAGCCAACATACAATCTAATCCATACTTTCATATACAATAGGTGGATACACATTATACAATAACAAGATGAGGTACCTATTCTATATATATTCTAAGCTTTAAAATTAATTAAATTATAAAATTCTAAAGTAAGATAGGTACTTCGTTGGTTTATATATTTTGTATAAAACAGTTTTCGGTGAACTGTTAAATTGGTATACGAAAATTGATTGACAGTGCGACCACAACAGCCGGAGTTCCCGCTAAATGTGTGTGTGTAATAAAAACACTGTTGATACACGAATAAATACTCATTTTCACTTTTAATGCTGTAGTGGTTCCAATATTTATACTTACCTGGCTCGACAATGCCCTCTTAGTCTGATTATCATCATATATTCATCACTTTTCCCACGGCCACACTATACTACACAGAAGGCACAGAACACTATGTCAATTACGATTGTTTTCCGCCTTCGCGCTCTTTCTTCAATGACATTGACAGTGACGTAAGCTAATGAACACAGAGCCACACGAGACAGAATATGTATGCTATGCACAGATACTACAAATGCCATAGGATATCCATAATATTTCGTAGGCTCGTAGGTAATGCTAATAGCACTCATTTATACTTATAATTTACTTTTAGAACAAATAAAATTAATTCGTATTTTTCACGGGTCGATTTTAAAGTTCTTTCAATTTTAAACTTATGTCTATGTTGGACTAAATAGTATTATTAATATTAATAGGGTTTCTTGTCTATTGGTAATTTATAGTAATTTCAAACAAGAATTTCCAAACATACTGCACTTTCAATGTAAATCAAAGTTACAATGTATGTTAATCTTTGTTTTTATTAAGTAGGTAGTTGGAAAATATTCCACTGGCGTTGTTATTTCAATGTCAATCTAAGCGATGAAAAATAGTTGTTGCGTTCGCGTCGTGAAAGACGGACGGTTTGTGCTTCCTATCCGTTGGTGACCACCGCTAGTTATCCGTGCTACCGGTTTTGTGCTTGAAGCAACTCCGAGTTGCTTTAAGGTTTTGTGTTAGTGACGTCCTAGAATCCGAGGACCATCATCAACGGATCATCGGCCGTGTCTATATCCTACAGTGAGAGAGCGCCGTGCGAGACACACCCCGCTTTTCGCCCGGGTTCAACTTGGACGTTAAGGTAAGTGGTTTTCCTTTGCCGTAACTTTGACAGGATTGTGTTTATCTCCGACTTTAATATAATATTTTTAATCCGATAATATTTTTTATTCTATATTTTTATTATAGCTTTCATGCAACAGTTTCCTATAAAAAAGAAAGGAGTATTGACTAGTCAACACTATATTTATTGTTTGCAGAACAAATCATTTTTATTTTTTATAAATTTCTTTTTTAAAAAATTTACCAAATTTAGTTTTACGTATACCTACTACCTACTTCTAAAGAAATAATTTTACATTATTATTAGTTTCACATTTTAATAGGATCTATATATTTGGCTGTTTTATCTAAAAAGTCACAAAAGTTCACAACTTGTAGAAATTACTCTGATTCCGATTCAGAGAATCTTCATGTGGCGCTAAGAAAGTAAACAACAAAATGTTAAAAAAGAGGTCGCTTATTCGATCATTCAAGAACTAAATTCATAAAATATTTACTTTTAGGCCATTCCCGAAAAACCTATCTGAAATCCTAAGGGATATTATCTGTAATAAGGGTCTCTGTACATAACAATATTTACGCCCCATTGGCTACCGATTTTCCAATATTCGTGACCTACCGGCTTTTATTGCTTTCTACAGTGGAGTTGCTCTAGACGGGAAGGACGGACTAAAATACAGGTTTTGAATAGAGAATTAAGTTAACTATAGCCAATAAATATCGTATAAATAAATACATTTTAGATATTTATGGCGATGGCTCATTAAGCTTCGGTTTTAAGTACCGGGCAATGGGTCGAAACTTTCAAAATCTATTAAGGTATAATAAATATTAAGACATATTGGGTAAAGCCTACTCATGGCCAGTGTGGTATACACTATGGCTGCCACACTGGCCATTACCACACTTATCTAGTTTAAAAAATCGACCTTCTTAAGCATCAGTTTATAAAACATTAATCATCAAGGTCGGATCAAGAGTGAAGACCCGATGTTTCGCGGCGCTCGGTCGTTTATTTATATGTGGGGCGTCTCAGTTGTTTCGACGAGTTCCTAGCGACGTAACCTACACATACCGTGGGGCGGGCGGGGGATATTTGATCATATCGAAGCGAGGGGATCAGAGGATGACCCGGAATTTCATCTCTCTGAGAGGTTCAAACTATGAGTCATTTATTTTACTTTGGTCGATTTGCCTCTGACTGTTGAAAAACTGACTTTCGATAGCACTGACATGGATATATATTTGACTTATGATTTGAAACGTGAAAAAAAGGCAATGAACTTATCGGCGTATTAAAAGTTAAAGTGTTTTTCAATTTGTGTGCGCATTTAAGAAGGTATAAGATACATGTTACTTGGCGTAACAGGACAATAATAACTTCAATTTTGTTTTATTTTGCCTTGTATTGACAAATTTTTCTAAAAAAATCTTTAACTTAAAACAGATTTATGGCCCAATATTATATTTTTTAAAACATTATGAATCTAAGAACGTATGTTTAGTTTATTATTATTGAAGCTATTAAAAAGAGCCTTTAAACATTTCTATGGATAAAACTTGCTCACATAAATGCGGTAGTAATATTTAATACAAAGTTACGAGCAGTCTTGTCTGCACTGAATTCTAAAGATTACACCGGCGACCGGAAGATCGCGTGAAATATTAAATGTTCCGCCGCAAACAATGCAGGTATGAAGCCTCACCGTGCCTTATGAGATTGCCTTTCGGAATATTCGGGGTGTATATCAGCGAGAATATTATTAAAGAAAACATGAAATAGTGCCTTAGGCACTGCGCAAACGTAGACACGGTACGGACGTAGCAAATCATCACAAGAAATCGTAGTTACTATTGATGACCTGTGTGGTTTATTGGTTTGGTTACCACATCACTCCACCGTTCGAAGGGTCGCGGAGTCGATCCCGGATGTGGCAAAATTTTAATGATAAATCTGGATTTCTGTTCTCGGTCTGGGTGTTTGTGTATTTGTCTTAGTATATGTTCAATGCACACACGGCATGGAATCCTAGTGTAGGGTTTTGATTGTGATACGTTTTTTATTATTTATTTACTGTTTCGGGTAAATATGTTACTAATATGGCACATCAAAGGAAACGGCAGTTGCTACGTTGCATTGCCGTATCATTGTTTAAAGTTATATAGTTATTAATGGTGTTTGTGTCTTCAACTGAATGAAAAGTGTACAAAAAAGCTCTTTGATGTAATCGTAATATAAGAAAGTGTGAAACCAAACTCAAAGACGGTAGGTATATCAATTCGTCCCTATTCGGTAGGTACACCCATCCAACACAAATTGTGGGTGCTGGCACTTCGGAATTTCATCTCCACGGCGGTACGAGCCTCACGATTTATTTTCATTCATATCATCGCGGACAATTTGCCGAGAATGTCGTGTATCCTTTAATAAATATCCCAATAACATCCAATATAAGGCTTAATACAAACATTTGCGAAACAGCTATGAATATCGTACATTCATCAGATAAGATCAGTACTTCTTAATTAACTTTTGTTGTGAATATATCTGGTTGCATTATCCATTTAGCAATCTTTGTGCTTATTTTTAGTATAAAATCTTTAATATTTGGTTGTTCCGTATAATTGTACGTCCCTTATGAATAAGAGACTGTACAGAGCTATAAAATCTTATGTTTACTTACAATTGTTTATTCCCAGACTAGTATTAGTACTATTCTTAGGAATAGTCATTTCACCAACGTAGAACTACAAACGTACAATAATTTTGATACCTGAAACAAACAAAAAATAATGTGGGTTAAAACGTACTTCAATTCTATTTAAAACAATGTTTACTATTCTTTGTTCTACCGCAAATAAATAAAGGTAAATACAAAAAGCAACTTAGCAACAATTACATAAATTTAAGTGCCCTCGGCAACTGTTATAAAACTATAAACATCGTCAGCTTTGGTTTCATTTGAAATGTACAGACTAGAGACGGTTCCGGTTCGCTAAAGCAAAAGGTTGCGAAGTTAGGAAATAATGTAGTACGTCAAAGTGCAAACCTCGACTAGGCAAATATTTGCATATGCCGCAAACGGCTCGGGTTTAGACAAAGCGGATGTTGTTCGCAAGAAACAAAGGACAAAACATTGAAAATGGAAACACAGGGGATGCCACGAGCAGAGGAATGACGGCATCTTGCTTATTTTGGGGCATAATCATTGTACAAAACTTGCAGTTTGTTTGTCGGTGTACGAGTGTATCTAGGTACTCGTGGAAATGTGGCTGGAACTTTCTATACAACGTATACGTATCTTGTACACATACTTCCCTAAATAAGAGACGAACAAATCTTTGTAGCTGACATTTTCTAAAAGACGCGTTACGTATAATGTTTTACTGCTCCTATTAAGTAAAATAATATCTACAGCGTTTGTTGCTCTTCCCTTTACATAATTTTTTTCTCCTTACGTTTACATATTAAGTAAAAAATAGTTATTAGGTAATTATTGTTCAAAATTTGCGATAAACACTTTCCAGAAAAATGGCTAAGACAAAGCAATAAGATAATAATAATATAGTACAGATATAATTAAAGATTTAACACTTTTTATACGTAGAATTTAAATGTAGAAGTTCTATAATATGCCTCAACAAAACCTTAATGTTTTAGCACATACTTACTCTGTTACCAACCCGTATCATGTACTTGTAGTATGACGTAGCGTTTGTTTAAAGTTTCATTCCCTGGAGCAACTAAGATTATGTCTCACAGTATATGTAATTCGTAACGTTATATACACCGTAGCCAACAACGATAGATAACACACAGTTCGTTATATAAAGCTAAGAGAGCTTTAATAAAATTTTATTTCTTAAATAGTCTTTCATGTATGCCTTCAACCCTTTATAACCCACTGCTGGGCACGGGTCTCTCCCCACAAACGGGGAGGGCTTGGAGCATACTGTATACTGTCGTGTATAGGTATATCAAAAATTTTACAAAATGAATTTCCTTAGAAGAATTAGACAAAAGGTCTAAAACATATTTGTGTACATGTAAAAATAGAACAGCTTAAATAGAAAGTCCCTATACTGTTTAACCAGCAAAAGAAGGTATAATTATTTTAATAACAAAGAAATCACAAATATAACGCCTAAACACAAATAATACCTATTATAAGTGAGAAACCCCGTTTAATGGCATTGGCAACGACTTATTATTGTACTTATAACCTCATTCACTCAATATCTCGAATAACCCGGATTCTTCGTAAATACAGTGTGCTATTCAAACAGGGTAGCGTCAGAGCCTTTGTTAATTCAAACATCTTTTTGAAACGATTACGAATAGCCCGAGGGAGCTTGGGAGTGGTTATTATTGCCCTGTCAGGCACACTCTGCGTTGCGACCGGCAAGTATTTTGAACAATATTCCACGACAGATACTAAAACAACAGTAAGAGACATGTGAATATTGTATAATAGACAAAAAGTTGTCGCGTCCAGGGTGTGTCCAGCGCGTGGCGATTCCGGCAGTAAATTTAATTTTTGCGTATTAAAGAAGTAGATGGAATAATAACGAGCGAACTATTAGTTACTAGGTATTACTTACTATTGCTTTGAGTTATTAGATCGCCTGGTAGTTTCAGCATTAAACCGGAACATTGTCAGGTTTGCAGCTTATTACTCGTATGTCTCTGACTGTGGTCTCTAAAATGCATGAGAGGTAAATATAAAGTCGCGTCGCGTCGTTCTATTTTTGAATTTCTCAATATTATAAAAGAAAATAAAGTTGACAAAATTAATTTTCAATTCCTTTCAAGTGCTCAAATTCTTAACGTAATATCTTAAAACGATATTTATTGTAGGTACATGTAAATACCGTAAATATTTTTCTTTATACCTGAGCTTGTGTATCGTTACGCAGCATGTAAGTGATTTTTATGAAGCCTTCTATATAAGAAGATATTAAATTTTGCGCTCGATATCACCGCCTTTTCAATAAACATAGTACCTGTACTTGTTTTATTAACAAAGTGCTTTGTGTGGCGCTTTTAACATCGCTCGAAGTTTTCACCCATCCACGAATACAGGCTACTTATTTCGCTCATGTAAAGTAAATTTTGGCTACAAAGCAACTTGTGAAATCACTTCTCTTCTCTTAGGTTGAAAGCTCGAATAGATTAACATAATTATTATAAATATATTACAGTTCCATTCATTTCACTTGCATACGTATCGAATTGACAAGCTCCATTTTTTTAAGCCAATTACCTAATGAAAAGATTGAACGTGTTCCTGTGTTATAATATTGGCAAATATTTTGATATGTGTAACGCTTCGCCTATTGTCTGAAAATTAGGCGCGAGCAGTGATGTTCATGGTAATCCGGCCAGAATACATTTCTCTCCCATTAAACTCATATAGTTTTTGTGTTAGACGTCGCCTCGACCGTTCTTTGTTCCCCAGAATAAATTTACATCTTAACAAATGCCGCCTGACTGTGCCTTTTTGCCGCACACACCCTAATACGTTGTTGATGACAAAATGGACGCCTGAAACAATTATGCATAACTTTGTTGTTAGGTTAGGAGTGCTTAATTTACACATTTCAGTTTTTTGGATGTATGAATACTTTATAAAGCATTGCAATTCTTTTTTACTTTTAAAAATTGTTTTTCGTAAGATGTGATTTGAAAGCAAGCATTTTATAATGTTTTATTTTCAAGTTCCTTGTAGTATATACTCAACGTGTAAACCGAGGTCGTATTTTATGTATAAGCCTTTGTTTAAAGATCGCATGTGACGGCATCTCCACTGCACAAATGTTCAGCATAAAGGCTCACCTACTTCGGCGTAGTTCGGTAGTGGAAACAGCAGTACCTTGTACTCAAATTTTGTAATGTACTCATATTTTTTACAATTATTGTGTGTCGATAAACAAATTGAAAAAAAAAAAAATAGAATCTCAATTAACACATACTAAATACGTTACCACGAAATTTCTCAAGTACTATTATTAACTAAACAGTACAATCAAATACATTTTCTGAATAAAACCTTCAAGTTATAAAGGGGATTTGATCTCAATCATAGCGCCAGCACCTTCTGACATAGCAGGGTTCAAAATAGAATGTTCACGTCAACAACCCCATTACGTTAGAGCAGGGAGAAATTCAGAGTTCTGCCAATTCTTTTATTACTCGATTTCAGATCTATTCACGAATGCATCGAGGAACGCCCGCGAGCACGTCTCGCTTTATCGTACTAAGATTTATTCACCATGTTTGTGTGAATACCGAAAAGTTTAGCAAATATGATATGAAATAGTTTATCATCCATCGAGAGCTCTTGGTTTTACGTAACACTTTTATAAAGAGTAGTTTTAGCTAGCGACATGGATTGGACGATTATTACGGTTATTTTAGTAGTATCACGATTACTTTAGTAGGTGGTCGAACTTGAATGGTTCGACCGATGAAGTGTCACCGCAGGCCACCGCTGCAACCATGTCTGCCGTGGAGAAAATGAAGCAATTATTTTGTGTTTCGGTGGAAAGGTGCAGTTGTCGGACACACTTACATGACGTGAAAACCATACCTTAAACAATTTAATTTGACCTATTTGGGTCAAATTTAGTAATTGCAATTTGACCTTTTTCCTGTTGTCTTATTGACCTAATTGATGTTTTATATACTATTAGTTCTGATGACAACAAAATTATGTGTAATCACTAATTAGTATTATATTTACGTAGTATAAAATGAAGTCTATTAGATGTTTTAAACTACTCAACGGATTTTAATGCAGTTCTCAGTAATAGTTAGAGTGAATCAAGGCTAGTCTATATTATGTATAATTTACTGATTTTGAGGCGGTATGAAGTTCGCCAGGTCAGTTAGTTGTAAATAAAATAAAGATGGCCGCTGCCACAATACGGCGGATTATATGGTATGTTAATTAGGTTTAAGGATTGCTCAAAATATAATTTCGAAAAAAACCGGACAAGAAGAAAAAAAAGTCAATTCTTTTAAGTCAATTCGACGTATACGATTTTGGCAAGGGCGCGGCGTGGGGTACGAACTCCCCTCGAGGACCGCATCCGAGTCAAATACATAAATAGTTAGCGTTTTACGTGAATTAACACAAATTTAATAACGAGATGGCTGCGAGCTATACCTATCAATTTACATTTCAAAGTAAATATTAAACATGAAGACATCAGCACGACATGAAAGCGAATTAGCCTCTTCAAACAATTCAAAACTGGCGTTGTGTGAGTAAGGTTAAAGACCGACAGCAATACAAAGACAAAACATTTACATGACAAACAAGGGGAAGAGTCAGTGATAGTGTTGCCACATGTCACTGAAAAGGAACCGAGATTGATTTAACGTAATCAAAGCAAAGAAGCCAGTTGACGCATGAAAAAGATAAATAATTGGTTAAAAATCAATTAAATTTTATATTCCCATTTGAAAATAATAATTAAAACATTTATTGATAATTTTAAAATAATTATTGATAATATAAATACAAGCTTAATTACATTATATTTTCTAATATAGGAATGCATAAGTCCATCCCTATGTTTAGTCAATTATGTAGGTACTAAGTGAAATTAAGATATTTTTTAAACTGATCTCTAAATTAAACACAGATTGCTAACCCAATAGGTTCAATTGCAGACCTCATGATTTAAAAAAATTGTTCGTGTACCTAAAGTATAATAATAGCTCCCTTAAAACAATAATTTGAACGAAAAAATCGGCAAAAACGAGTATCTAACATTTTTTCACCAACCAATCGGAACTCTGATAAAGGAAAATCATAACATTGACATCTTGTAAACTCGAGCGTCGTGACTCGTAAGCACAATAACGGTAAATTAAAATTTCATAGCGAGTAGGGACGTAATGTTGGTCTTGTCATTGTATATTTTGTGAACCATTGAATACAATATGAGTAGGCATGTTTAGCGTAGTACTCTTATAAATATTGACTTTTTCTGCTCTTTTCTATATCATTTCAAGGATCCATACGGACGTTTGAACGATGTAAAATCTTTATCTTTACTATCAAAATAAAATAGTACTTTTAAAAATTAAAAATAGACTTCAAAAACATTTTTAGGAAAATCTTTTACATAACTAGATATTAAATATCGTAATTTTTAGCTTTATTTATACGTGCAC
>DWQK01000396.1:0-21629 GCA_018231225.1 Noctuana stator
CTACTTGATATTTATTGACCCGCGTGGTGTAGTGGTTGTCACGCCAGTCCACCGTTCGAAGGGTTCGATCGCCGGCGAGGCAAAAATTTAAATGACAAATTTGGATTTCTGTTCCCGGTCTGGCTGTTCGTGTATTTATCTTTGTGTGTGTCCATGACAACCACGACACAGGAAATCCTAGTGTGAGGCTGTGAGTGTGAAGCGTTACTTTTTTCGATTGAATGTATCATTCACTTTTCAATAAACTATTAGGAAACTCTAGAATTTATTATTATTTATCTTCTATACATATACGAGTATAACGCTTTGTCTTTAATGACTAACTGACTGACGAGTCGAAGCACGGCTTAAAACGCGGATCGTAGAGACCTGTAACTTGGAGAGTGTGTAATAGACGTAGGCATTCGATAAGAAAGAATTTCCCGAAATTCTATCCCTAAAGGAGTGAACATGGGGTCAATGTTTAAGGTTATTCCAGTCACGTCAACACCCAACTGCCGCAACTGCAAGTGCTGACGCAAGCCTAGCAAGCACCCCAAGTCGTGATAAGCTAGTTAAATAAATAAATAGGTATTTGTATACACTCGATGAACGTCATATAATACGGTACATCGACTTCAGGCGCCCTTTTGGGTAAGGTAGACCGGGAGAAAGAAGTCGGCGGAAAAAAAACTGTCGGCACTTATTTACTCGACAGTTATTTATAAAAATCTAAATATTCTATTTGTGAACTCTGAATGTTAAACTCCAAAACGAAGGTTGTTTAGTATACCGTATCGTGCACTTTAAAGATTTTTATTCTGTGGTTGGTATTTAAAAACGCAAAGACTAAGTGGGTAAAAACTGGCAAAAACCGTCGAAACAAGTATGATAAATAAAATAAAAACATTTTTATTCATCGTAAGGTTTGTATACACTCGATGAACGTCAAAAACACGGTACATCGGCTTTAGGCGCCCCTAAATATACAAATATGCAGCAAATAACACTCAACGGTAGGGTTGCCAGGCATCCGGATAAAGCCGGACATAGTTAGAATTTCGGAGATGTTCCGGATACAAATAGACGATGTCCTCGTGACTAGATTTTCTTACGGTTTTTACATTTCACCAGCTATGTTGACGTCACCGCTTTCACTGCCTCACCGTGCAGACATCGCGAACCCAACTTTATATAATTCTAATTTGTATTTTTGTAAAATGGGCACCTGCAGCAACCTGATAGTCCATAGGTTGCAGTGACTATCTAAGCCACTGCTTTTCAAAAATATATAGATTATCACCACAAATAAAGTGTCTTGAACCGAAACACAACTAATTATTTGAGACAACACTTGCTTCTAGGCGGCTTATAAGCCGCGACCTAAAAACGCGATAGTGTCCTAAAAAAACTTGTCGGTCCGTTTATTCGGTTTTGAAATTTGGCAACCCTACTCGTAATTAATCAGTAAGTATAGTTTGCATGTCATCGCAAGAATATCGATTAACGATTTAGATCTACTGTTAAAATAGTATAAACGGTTACTCGATATAGGCATGTCCGTGTTGTTTTATTTATATATACCTACAGCTAGTACTAGTAGTAGTAGCTAGCTAGTTCTAGTTGGGAATATAGTATCTTCTCTAGGAACATAGTTACCTTCTAGAATCTAGGAACTTAGTTACCTTTCTTTAATAGAAAAGTCAACTGCCCCGAATGTACGCGCATCTGTTGGCAGATTCTTTTTTGGTGTGTTTATAATTGTCAGGATGCGAATTGTATATAAAAAAATAAAAATATATGGGTTGTAAAATCTCGCATTCGCAACAAAATGCGTACGTACTATAAATTGATCTCAATCTTAACTTCACTTTATTAATACGGAACTAAAACCTAAGATCAACAAGACAATTAACAATACATAAAAAAATAAGCATAATTTATTTACTCTAACAATCTTGTCTTGATACTCAATTACTTAAGCATATTTAGGTACAATAGGCAGGTATAACAGACTGTTAACTATAAATAATAAAATTGACTACGAAATATAAATAATAAAACATGACAAGTGGCTATAACTTATAAAGCATAGATAGGTAAAGGTCAATATTTTTACTATTTGTCTACGGTTTTTAGGTTGCTCGTAGATTTCTTAATACCCATCATAGAAGAAAGGCATTTTGTCTACGTACTCTTACTTCATACATTACGAAGTTGTAGCCTAAACTCCATTCGCGATCCAATGTCATACAATGCGAGGTGACGGTCACGGCGTGTTTACTTGCCCGTCGCACGTCAGTTACATAACACCGCACACGATAATAACGTTTATGAAACGAAGCCATTTATTACGTCAATTATATCGCTTATTACCAAACTTTAGGGTGGACAATCGGGTGTTTGTTTGGAAATGAGTGTTTTTCTCAATCACAGTAGACGAGCGTGGAGGTGCGCGGCGGTTATTTACTCTTCTGTTTTTTTTTTAAATAATGTTCACGTGAGTAGTTTAGGGACAGTTTTCTATTACTTATAATAATTTTTAGTTTTAAATATTGATTTATTACGGCAACAGCATTTTTAAGCACGGCTCAATTTCCGATAAAATTATGTCGTTATTAAAGTAATCTTTTAAGTGCCCGGTAGTAAACACCGTAGTATTTGTAAGCTATTATTACTATAATTATATAATCAATTAATATATGTATAAATTTTATAACTAAAGCAACTAAACATTTTATGAAAAAACAATAGATCGCAGTTGACGTAAATTCAGATGACTTTCTGAGGCGGTGTGATGATGTCACTACTTATTCTCACCTGCATAATCACCGATTTCAAGATAATGAAAGAATTAGAGGCCACGCGCCCAATAAATAAAAAAGTTAAATAAAAGGGTTGTAAGAAGGGAACGTAATAAACGCCAATTAACAACAGGTTGACAGCAAGTGACAGCTGTCAGTGTGTGAGAAAGTATTGCGCAGAAAGTTCTTCATAAGTTGTATCTCGAGTACCTATAGTTAACATCTGAAAATCTAAACAAAGTGTAGGTATGTCACATTTATGTTTCATTAAGTATACCAACATAATAATTATTATTATGAAAATAAGCTTGTAAACAGCCCGCCCGTTGGTAACGTTACACTTTTACCGTGCCCGCGTTAACTGTGCATGACCGCAAGAAGCAAGGACCACGGTCATGCACAGCTGACGCTTAATGCACACTTATCGCTGCAATGCGATGGTCCAAATGTCCAATGTTTTACCTTCGCTGTATTTTTGAAAATGCAGTTTAGCTGCGCGCATCTATTAAATTTTGCGAATATAGGTTGGCTTTGTGTAACATTTAGAAATAATTTCTACTGATTGAACGTAATAAAACTGTAGTAGTTATACGATATTTGTCATAATTATATGCATGACTACTCATCATGAAGCCATCGGCATACTCAGAGCAGATCTTACCAAAGTATCTTTTCTAGCATAGTATAGCATATTAACCTGTAGGTACTATGCTACACTATGCTAGAAAAGATACTATGCCATACAGACTATTATACTACGCAATTTGTTATGCTACCCAAGCCCTCAAACCTAGTCTCCAAGCCTAGGCCTTCTGACCACAAAGCTTACCTACCCGAAGGATTGACGCGGACAAAGTTGCGATTAGTAGTTATAAGTGGTTACTGTAAAAATGAAATGTAAGAGCGGTGATATTGCTCTGTACCGCCTCTTAACATAAGTTGCGGAGCATTTTTATTTCTTATCTAATAACTAATTAACTTAGGTTCAACTACGTAACAGTGAAATAAAAAGTCTTCACAAACAAAATATTCGGCAGTTGAAATGATTTATTGATCAATAAAGCGTAATAAACCGCGTGGCATAACAATAAGTACGATAACGCACTATTGGCATATTAGTTTACTCAGCGGTTGCATCAGCTTCCGGCTTTCTACTTCCAGACTCGTATTTACAATATGAATAATAATAATTTCCTTTTCCTTAATATAAATTAGTTATTAGGGATGTTGATCCTATACATAGTTAATTTTTAATCGCTATCAATATGAAAAAGGATATTAAAAGAAAGTCCAAAATGAAAGGGCTATACGGGAAAATATTAACTTGAAAGTTCAAATTCAATGTCTCAAGAGTTCTATTCTCAAAACATTAGCCGGCCCAAATAACTTGTCTACTTATATAAATAAATGATCTTAGCTTGTGTACCTACTATTCCAATATCCAGCACTAAATTGACTTCAAACAAATTATTTTACTAGTTGTTTTTGAATTGCAAGAAAAAATTGTTAAGTTGCTATTTGAAAAAGTTGAGTAACTAGTATGAGATGTACCTTAAAGAAAAAGCCTACCAATATTAATGTGTTCCTAAAATATTCGAAGTTATAACATCTAAAGAAAACTTGTCATAATAATATGGATTGATGTATCTAATACTTACCTACTTATAAAAAATTTGTTGTCACACTAAGTACATAATTTCATATTAATGTTACGAGTATATTAAGATTGTTTGCAGTCGTAATACACGACTGTATGTGCCCAGAATAAAGTAAAATAAAAAAATAAATAACAAATTACTATCACCACTTATAGTCTTATACATACAAATGTAACAAAACGGGTTTCAATGCACCACTCAATGTCTTATCGACCGGACCCTCTCATTTCTCACACAAAATAGAAACCTGCTATTATAACGTTACGAGGATGTAAGCAAGGTAATTGTGACCAATTTCGGAGAGTCTTTTTATTACCCTTGCAACTATTAAATTGTTATCTCGGCCCGTCAAGAGCCACGCTCTGGTGGTGCCTTCGACGCCATAAAAAAGGTACTCTAATGCACCCATCAAAAACTTCTCAAAGGTCTCCGTCAACGGAATGAATAATGTAAATAGGGTGAACGAGAGCATTGTTTTGGAAGCCGCTTTAGTGTTAAGTGAGGAAGTAAGTATTTCTGTAATTGTATCGAATATTGTTATGTTTAATCATGGAACTCCCTGATTATTGAAGGTTTAATAATACAAAGTCAGTTTCCGTCATGTATTCTGTTATATCGGTGTATATGTATTCTGTTTTTAGTTTATTTAGTGATATCGTTTTACATTCCGCGCGCACGCTTGCAAGCAAAAATCTGCATGCATGAGAATCTTCCATAAAGTTCTCAAAGGCGAATGAAATTTATCAAGCCGCACTTCGCACTTTGCTTCTGAATATCCGGCGACGACGGTGAGGCGACAAAAAAACTAAAAATGAACAATACATTCCGTAACAAATAATAATAATCTGCGTTTTAGGTATTAGTAAAACAAATAATCGTCAAACTCGATGTATCCACGTGACACTATTGCACACGTTTTCACGCAAAGTTTCCGATTCAAAGCGAGTCTAACAAATTTTTGGTTGAATTAATAAATCACTTTCTCGACGTTGCTTCCCTGATCGCTCGCATTTTCATGAGTTTCACCGCTGGCGTAAGAGCAGGAAACACGCCCGCACGCAACGCCTTGACACCTAACTATCAGTCTTGTGTGTACGTGTAGTGCATCTGTGTAATACATATAGTATACTATATCTACAGTAATATACGCTTACGTTTATGTGTGCTTGGTACTTTGTACATGAATGATGGTCTAATACAATTCCAGTTATTCGTCTTCAGTTTCACTCGTAACATTCACTCCTTCACCTCCAAATTCACCTTATAAGTATGCTTTTACATGTACATCACAAAGAAACAATAATATTAAATGCTAACCTGCGAACAATTACGTAACGTCGGTAACCTTTAAATATACTCACAGCCCCATACTAGGACACTCAACCAGGAAGAAAAATCTAAAATCATCAAACTTCACATTTAAATTTCTGACCCGCTGGGAATCAAACCCGGGACCCTTCCAATGGAAGACTGGCATGGTAACCACTACACTACAGAGGTCACATCAATAGCCTATTCGTGTAAGCTAATTGAGTGCACGATGTATTACATTCGTTGATTTATAAACATTTATGTTCATATATCAAACACCAAACGAAGCGGAAACCGGCAACTTCTCGTAGTTATTTCAATTTTCATTATAATTTTGTTCGCAAACGAGTTTGAAGGCCATCTCATTTTAAGTGGTCATTGCAACCCATGTCTAGTACATCTCTGTACCTAGAAGACAATGTCAATAGGCATTGGGTTTTACACTTAGTGACCCCTAGTCAAAGGTGTTTACAGGAACATAAAAAATACAGCCACGTCAAAAAATACAAATGTACTATCTCAGATCGTGAACGTAGCAACGCATCTAGCATTTAATTTTTTTGCGCATCCTACAAACAGTAATAAACAATCAACAAAAGTAGTAAACAATTTTTCATTTTTGGAAAGTATCAAGCAGAGGGTTCTGTGGCTCAGTAGGAACGGTCTTTACGACCGGAGATTGTGTGTTCGACTCCCGCCAGAAGTCAAGTTACAATGTGAAAACAGTAACCCTTTTGCCGTTTTGTTGTGCTGTTAAATTTCTCTTTCTCTCGTTTAAAAATAATGCTAAAATTTTTAAAATCTGCTAAATCCTCTTTTTCGCAATTGTTTTTGTATCCATATCCCTAAGTAGGCTGTGTCATATCATTAATTTTCTTCACCATTAATCTTTGCACAAAGCTACAACTGATCGTCTCAGGGCTGATTATTTTTAAGCGTTAGTCCTGGTTTAAAAATAATGTTTTGTAATTTTCTATTTGGAATCGAACTTGGACACTGACTCTTTTGCAACTAAGTTATAATTATAAATAAATAAATAACGCTTCACACTCACAGCCACACACTAGGATTCCCTGTGTCGCGGAGGTCATGGACACACACAAACACCCAGACCGGTAACAGAAATATAAATTAATCATTTAAATTTCTGCTCCACCGGGAATCGAACACGGGACCCTTCGAATGGTGGACTAGCGTGGTAATCACTACACCACACGGGTCGTCAAATTGTAATGATGCTCGGTAATAAATTCCATTAGACCTTTTGAGATGTCACTTTTAAAATAAGATCCACTTCTTCGCCGAATCGCGAGTAAAAGCTGCTTATAAAATAAGCTTATTATAAATATCTACATCACATACATAACATACTCGTACGTAACTATATACATACCTACACATAAACGACTGACATCATGATAATAATAACTATTATGTTATTCTCCACCAATCCGCATTGGAGCAGCGTGGTGGAGTATGCTCCAGGCCTTCCTCGGTTGTGGGGAGAGACCTGTGCCCAGCAGTGGGACATAAAAAAAGGGTTGAAGGCATTATGTTATTTAACATCGGGAAAGCAAGTGAAATATTTTTTAAATAATAATGTTTGCTGTATTTTTCTTTTACTAACACTTAACATTCTTCCTTTTCTGTTATGAGTTACTTCCTGAAGTAACTGAAATTGTTTTATAAATTAGATAGGTATATTTATTGAATTGCGTATATAGGTGCTTACAAAAACCATTTTTATAAATATCCGTCTAAATTTACAGTTAAATCATTGATGCCATAACTAGTACACTTACGAATACTTAAATACGTTCTAGTACTCTTCATGCGCCAATAAATGAGTCGTCATAATCATACAGCAATGAGTTTAATTCTACCAGGGTACAGTTTAAATTGGCCGTTTAGCGTCATAAATATAACGTGGGTCAAGCAGCAAAGCTCACCGCTCCAGCTCACGTAAAAGAAACAAACAGTTTAAAGCGCCGGTCTATCATCGATACGAAGTTCATTCACTGGTCGCGCATTCCCGAACTCTTAACAGTCCCGCTTATTACGAGGGCAATATTCAAACTAAGGTAAAAAGGTAAAAAAATACCTCTCGATAAGAGTGCACTGAGTACCTACCAATGAGGAGCATCAATCTAAAAAGCCAAAGCCTGAAGCCCACCGCTGCACTCCACGTTTTTTTACTCTTTCTGATTATTAGGCCACATTAAAATGTCAGGCAGCGGTTGTGAAACTTTCCGAAACAGGCTTTCGTGTGTGTTTGTAGATCGATTTTTTTAATTCGTGGTTGATTTTGTACGTTTATTTTGTCTTATTATTAACGAGGTTTAAAGAAAGTTTTTTTTATAATTAATAAATAAAAAAACTTCCGGAACACAAAATGGCAATACTTTAAAAATAATTGTAATTATACTATAACATTTAAAGAAATAAAAATGCCTTATATCTATTTTATGTAGGTAATAATCTTGCGAATAATATTGGTAAATTTATTAAATAAAAATAATTATTTTCATTTATTTCAAACATCCATTTATGTCACTACGCACGCACATGATTTCTTAAAAACTATAGTAAGTTATACAATTACGAGTAGGTTACTCGTACTAAAATTTATAATTTAATTGGCAATTCGTAATAAACAAAATTATTTTAAGTTCCTAAATTAATAAATTTATAAAATTATCAATAAACATAAAATTGAAATTTAATACATTCTTATAAAATTATTAATTATTATTTTTGAGACTGGTACCGTAACAAAGGTTGAGAAGCGCTGCGCTTAAGAAGAGGACTCTTTAAGATTTATTATATACAAGGAAGGAAGGCTCGGTGCCTACAGGGTTTATTAGAAAGTCGGCTTATCTTATTTTTTGTGTTACGGTAAATCAGACCCTCAAACGTTTCCCCGGGCCCAGTCCTAGTTAACTAATGTTACCATGGACAATGATGTGAATAGGATTTAATTCCAATAGTTCAATTAAAATTACTTTAATGACTCTGTCAACTCATCTTTAAATACTTATCAATATGTTACGATTTATGATTCCGAATGACCCTTTTTATAATGGAGCAGTGGCAGTCAGGTGGTTGCATTGCGGCTTATTGTTTTGACGATACAGAATTAAATGTAAACACTTATATATTCTTTGAATATGTGCACAGTTAAGCATATTGTTTTGTACATCCAAACACATTTCTTAGTAAAGTGAGTACATATTAAGGTAAAAGTAATGTTTTACAAGCGGCTAAATATATTCTAATTGAAGTTGTCTAACGGTATGATAATATCAAATTCTCCCACGTTTTCTAAAACGCTGACTATTGTATATGATGTAACTACGTGAAAAAACATGTTATTCCAAAGTCAAAAATCAAGGATGTCCTAAACAAAACAATACAATTATTTACTCTAGTCGTAACCGTTCACTTTTAACTTTCCAGTGATTATTCTCACGACAACCCTATTAGGTTATTATGGAAACAATACCTACGTTTAATCCCATGCACAGAATGTCGATATATTTATACTGGATGCAGTACACCTAATTTATGTGCTAGGCAACATCGCAAATGATTGAGCATAGTAACTTAAAAAAAACGCCTAAGTGCGAGGCAGTCTCGCGAACTAACGGTTCTGTACAATTGTCTATAAGAACGGCAAAAAAAAATAATGTCTGTTGTGGGAGCCCGACCTACAAATTTTTATCTTCCCTTTTTTAATAAGTATATGTTGTAATGGCGGTGTGAAAATTCCTACTGTCTATACTACTACGGTTCACCTATCACGGTTCATGAGATACAGCCTGGTGATAGACGGACAGCAGAATGTTAATAATGGGGTCCCGTTTTACTCTTTGGGTACGGAACCCTTAAAAGAGTTAAGTTCTTCATTGAAATATTGTGTTTTATTAGGTACATTAGTTATTAGTTTTCTAATTAGTATATCAGTTAGGTTATACTAATTAGAAAACTATGCTTATTCTAAGAAACTGATTTGAGATCACATAGAGTTGTTTTGATAAATATAAAAAACAGAAGTAATTTTATATTTTGCACAACATGATTTTTTGTGTATAAATCTTGTAATTGAATATGTGGAACTGGCAACAATGCCATCTATCTTTAACCACAAGACACTCCTTAGTAAAATCGAATGAAGCTGTAGTTGTATTGTAGCTGTAAGTATAATGATTGCAGACTTGGCTGCAATTTACACTTTGCAGTTCTCGTGTATTCCTAGAGATGGCGTTCAAATTGATTCTTTATCAATTATAATAATATATAATCTGTAAATGTTCAAAGTAAAGGTAAAAAACATAATATATAAATCGATGAAATAGGTTTGCCAAGGTTTAGGTGTAAAATTTCAGAAACAAAAATGACAGATTAACGAATGGTCAAACGTATATTTGATTATAAATATAAATTACAGAATCGCTCAGAATCGCTCAGAAATGCTCAGAATCGCTAAATCGCAATATCATCAAAAAATTTACATTATTTAAAATTGTTATCAAGTTTGATTCCAATAGTAGGTACTACAAACCTTAAAGTTCTTAACGATTGGTTGACATGGAATTAGTTTCATTTAAAACAGAACTTTGTAAAGATATCTTGTGCGAATTTAAAAATAAGAATCCTTTTGAAATGTCATATCTTTTAGAACTTTCAACCCATAAAACACTAATAAATACTTATAACCTAGACGGCAAGTATAGTATAAAATAGTCAGTAAAATAGGCCAAAATATATAGAAAAGAACATATCGAAGATATAATCGGTACATCTTGTAACGTACCTACTTCAAAGTTACAAGAACAGGTTCCAGTAAGAGTAATATAAATGACTACTGCCATCGACCGTTATCCGACTTGGGCTAATTAATTGAAATCGTTAAAGGCAATGGGATGTCATAACTTTGTATAAACTGCCATTCGGGATCATTTGGGACGCGCGACGGGATCTTGAGATCCCTCAGCATCTTGATCCCAAGATGCCACCCACTTCGAATAATATGTCTTTATATCTTGAAAGGTGCCGCGGTTTTCGTTACGTAAGTACGTAATGTATGTTGTAAAACAAAATATAAAGTAAGATGAGATATTTGCTAAGGCTTAGTTTCAAATCCATCGTTGGCTTTAGAACATGAATTTTTGGAGGGGCATTTCGACTGAAGGTTTTCGACGGGAAATTGGACGAGAAGGAAGTTGGATGAATACCTAAACCAAACAAATTAGATATACCTACAATCGCAATTGTATTTCAGTAGTGTATTTAGTAACTTCGAAAGTAGATTATTATTTACTCAGTACTCTAAGGCATGTAGGTTCTTCATGCATATAACCCGGTACCAGTTATCACGCTCATGACATTTCAGTATCTTTTAAAAGAAGCGAGCGTCTAAACAATAATAATTATTAGGACATTTAATTACTTTTTAAGTGACCGACTTAAGATAGAATAAAACAGTTGTATTGTAGCTCGTGAAAGTGTTATTATATTGTTCTTATGTAATCAAATGAAATGTAACGCAACTGTGCGTTTTGTTTTAGTTTTGCTGCGTCCGGTTATGGTGCTTCCTCGTAAGTTAAAAACTGGCGGGCGATTGATACGCAGAGATTGCAGAGTGCTTAGCTATAACAAAGTCATTTATATTATTTTTTCATTTCTTATTTAAGCAAAACTAAATCTATTAGTAATAATACTAATATAATGTTTATTGTGCACCATAAAGAACACGTAAGTGTCAATATGAATATGTTGTATTAAAAAGGACAATGCGATGAGCGGTGCGCATGCTATAAAGTGACTTATTCCAGACAGACAGCTTGTGTAAGGATTTCAAGTAGATTTAAGTGGCTGCTAAATTATTTATCTGGCAGATACAATTATGGTTGATTTAGATAATTGAGCTAAACATAAAAAATATATAAGAAACTTTTGTCTGTTAGATATCTTTATCTGTCAGACAAAGTAGGTATTAGTTGTTGTAGCGTAGGTGCCTTCAACCCTTTCAATGTCCCACTGCTGGGCACGGGTCTCTCCCCACAACCGGGGTTGGCCTGGAGAATACTCCATTAAGCTGCTCCAATGCAGATTGGTGGATAAGGATACGGGTTAGTGGCTCACTTTTTCAACGCGATGCGGAGTTAATGATAATGATGATAAAATAATTTTTGGGAGTATTTTGTGTATAACAGTAGCCAATAGTATGATATATTAAATAATAAGTTAAATTATTTTTTATTACGTAACAACAAGCATTTGAGTGCAATTTTTTGCTATAAAAAGAGAGAACTGCAAAGGGAAACCCATTTGAATTTCCTATTTCCATTGCCTATAAATGCATTGCAATAAATAGGTAGAGAAATAATGCAGTAAAATTATTATTATGAAATAAGAGAACGGTAAGTGTCGGCTTGCAATAGGATGTATACCTTTTTATTCGTTTTTCACGTAGACGAAGTAATTACCATGCATGCAAGTGATGAAGAAATGTGCTATAATACTCTAGAAGTCTTTACGCAATGTGTGAAAAACTTTGTGTAATATATAAAATACATTTATATATCATAATATATGCACTAGAGCGACACTATACGATATAGGTACTATATACAACTAAAGTATGTAACAGTATAGGTACGGGCTGTCTTCGTTAAATGAGATTTTGAGTAGCTTTTCAAAATGGCCCATTACCATTACCGTTGTGTTTAAATATAATACGAAAATATTTTTAACATATATTATAGTACGTTGTGGGTGAACCTTATTCAATGACTACTGGATACTCGCGAATTCAAAAGCGTGGAAAACTTGCAGCAGTCTGTTACAGTTTTATTGTGTGTATAGACATTGACCTTACCCCAGGAAACTCTCTGTTTTAAGTCAAACAGTCAAGTCACGGACCACTGACCCGAGTGTCAGCTTTCGTGTTACCTTGTCTCATGGCATGATAAAAACTACAGCGTCCTAATTAGTGGTTGAAATTAGAAACTCGCGTGAACAATAATTTTAGAGCAGCCAAGAAATAAAAGAAGAGTTATGAAACCTTGCTTGAATTCCTGTAAAGCTCAATGACCCCATACGGTGTTCATATTATTGAACAATAATAATGATATGGAATATTTAAGCATACTACGGGTGGTCTTATGTAGTTGTCAAGTCTCTTCAAACTCTGGACTAGGAAAGCTACTAACCGACTAATCGAGTCAAAAACCTTACAGTGTTGCACCTCGCAACCATGTAGCGGAGTCTCAGGATAGCTTGTCGCTGTCTGGCAGAAGTCGAAGGGGGAGGGGGAGGAGGGTGTCTGAGCAGCCTATTTCCTACAAAAATATAATGACCTTTTTATCAGTCATTGGGAACAACAGGAATACATGATAAAGTTTTTTAATTGACATTAATAAGCAATTTTAATTGATAAAATAATGAATTGAGAAATGAGAACCATATTGAATCAATTTTACATTTTAAAATAATAAGCATTGTTATCGATAAGTTTTATTAACTTTCCTCCCTTAATGTAATCTACGTGTATGTATTCCATCTGCTTAAAGGTCACTTCATGTGCGTAAAAACTCAAGCTAGAGCAAAAAAATCCTATCTTTATCTAAAATCCTATTTAAAGTCGTGCATCTACTCAGCACTTCTCCATAAAACACTATAAACTTCGAAAAACAAAAATCAATTACTCTATTAATTGTAAACTAAATAGTCTGACATTAAATATCTTAGGAAATTAAGTAATTTCCAACAGTAGCTTTAATGAAGACATTACAAGAACGAAATGAATCACCAATGGCTCGTTCCAGAACGAAGAAAGTAAAATGTACGTAAGGTGCGATTACTCGTACCTACCATACGTACGTATATTAATATTTCAATTTGTTACATTTTATCATCTGGTCGCCCATCTTGATCAAAGCAGCCAGAATGATCGAATTTGAGTCTTACGTCAACAGTATACATTTTATTTTGATTCTACAAAATCTTTGTAAGTGTTTGAACCAACTAACAACTTGAATTATCGACCTTTTACACGAGTTTTCAGGTTCAGTTTCCATTGGCGCCTTTCGAGTTAAACAACTCTTGATTATTTTCTAAATTGAATTCTTTGATAATGGTCTTAAGATTGATTTTAGATTGATGCTTAATTAAATGTGGATTAGATCGAAGCCGCGGCGAGGCAGTGTCGCGAAACGCTACCACGTTGCGATATAAAAGGAAGTTTTGTTTAAATTTCTTTATCACACACCATCCGACTGTAACAGCGCTCGGTCACACTTCGCCTCGCGATTCTCACGATGTCTGCACGTTTTCTGGTGAGTTGTGCTAATTACTTACCTCCCACCCCCTCTAATTATGCTTGCGACAAACCGAGCCTCATATACGGATTAGAAACATAATATACAACCTTCCTTAGGCCTCCAATTAATAACCGCGTCATTTAGAACTATTGTAATAATAATGACGTCAGATATAATTATTAACAATGACATCACGACAATGACGTTAACCGAAAGCTGCCTTGAACATCGTTGCGATAGATCCCGAAAACAAAAACTGTTTGGGACACAATTGCGTCTCACTTGTACCATTGTTCCGTATAAAAAGATAATTCGCGGTAAATAGTACTTAATTATCCGCTCATTTCTCACACAATGCAAGAGAGACATTTTCGGTGAACTTGAATCCATAACAATATGCTAGTATTAAATCGATGAGCAAGTCAGAGTATTTGGTGATTAATCGCAAATGCTTAAGCGGGCTTATGTTCAAACACTATTTTGAGATATGGTAAAAAGAAATATAATTTATCGATTAGTTTTTAACGTAAAGAAACGTAATGATAGCGAATCTTTTCGAATGAAAATACAAGTCTGCCGGCGGTCCGGATGCCAATTATTCTTTTTTCAAGTTACCGCATACAAGCGTCTATGAAATTGTTAAAAAATAAAAATAAAATAGGCACGGGAGTGAGAGGCAAAACATCCGCATTGAATAATCTCCCAAGTCTTTCTCGTTTTGTTGAAAGTGAATCACTTTTGTTACACCACTAAGAATTTTTCGAGTCATTTAATAAAACTTATTTATGGTAGGTACATGCGCTCGTTACACGACAAACAGTTGTGCTTTGAAGTTTTAACAATTGAATTGTTGTTGGTTCGTTTACGACTTGCAACTTTCACGGTATGTTACAATTTGTACTAACAAGCAAAGCTTTATGCTTAAGCGACGTTTAGTTCATTTCTGCAGTCGAATTTTACTTAGCGTGCGCCGTGGCGATTGATTTACAAAAACTGTATTCTTTATCACATGAAAAGACGTACAAATGTACGTCAATTATAGAATCTATCAGTGCACTGAAGCTGAAATTCAACTACAAAATCAAACTGTAATTATCACTTGTTATTCAGTGAATTAAATCATTATCACTGCGTTCATAAAAGAAATGTAAAGTCGACCACTGATGGTATTGATGAAAACAATTATATTTAACCCAATTTTATGTAATTAAGAATCTTGTTTTAGTTCTGTTACCTACATATCTACCAAAAAACTACGTAGCTGTGTATGTTAGGTATTACATAATTATATTATGTGAAATTAACACATTATTTCTTAGTATTTAAGTAACCAGATCCTTTTTTCAATTTCCAGTTGGTGCTAGTATGTGTAGCGGAGTTGTCGACGCTGATTCTAGCGGGAGGCGGCGGTGGCGGCCACAAGAAGGTGGTAATCCACGTCCCGGTGTTCGTGAAAAACCATCACCATAAACACACCATCGTCAAGCACATACACCACAAGAGCGGCGGTGGTGGCGACGACCACTACGAAGTGCTCGGATACACGTACGGGGAGCCGAAACCTGCACCGCATTTAGGAGGAGGTGAGGAAACTACTGCAATTAATATTCAAAATATTTTTTTGTGGTATAAGGTATTAATATTTGTATGTACAGGTCTAACCTAACGGCCTCTGCGACCAATTTGATCTATTGTAGCTGTTGCTATAAGGTATACAAGATGACAAATATCCAAGTTGAAAATCATAAAAATCGGACAAGCCAAGGTCAATCGCAAACGATCTCATAGATTAAGCTACCTTAGGCCACATATTATTATGTGATACATCTTTATGTAAATTGCATACAACAGTGAATTTAGTGATAAATATAATGTCATAAATTAACAGAATCACATCTACCATACCTGATGCACCAGACGCAAGATAATCTTATGTAGGAACCTATGAGTTTGTGAGGATTCATAAATTGTATTAGCTATACCGACAGCAAATGCTGTTGGACGTATTAGCTCTTACTATTTTACTAAATTGCGGTAAAAAATATGTATTAGGTAAGTGAGGCGGGGAAGGCAAAACCAAATGTTCAAGGTCATTTACTGCTACAAGCACCTTAATATATCTTCCGCAAGCTCTTGCAAGCAAATAGCTGCGATCTTCGATTAATACCGAGTGACATGTTAGCGCAAAAAGTTAATGACAATCCGAATAACATGAAAGACATTTGTTAAGATATGCAATAAAGCATTATTATTATATGACTTTACGCAACACGTCCATTCTAATTTCCTTACATGCATGTACGGACAAAAGGAACTATCTCAATGTTAATGGAAATAATATGTGATGTCACTTTATCGCTGTAATGGAGTATTAGTACATGTGTATGTAGTAGAAACTTCGAAGTCTCCCGCAGTCATGCAGTCGTGTAGAGATTGTTAAGGCTGTATCGTGAGTACCTGCTACGAAAAGCCAATAGTAATTATGATACTGAGACGATAAATCTGAATAGATTGTTTGAACGCGGTAATTTCTGGAACTGTTATAAGTCGGATTTTAAAAATTATTTTTGCTAATAATATAGCTTAATTCTTGAGGAAGGTTTATGCTAATGTTGTAATATAGGAATTGTTACTTATTTTATGGATATCGGAATTCCACGCAGGCAAAAGGCAGAGCCAGTTAAAAAAACGATTAAAAACCATCTAAATCGATTAATTTTGAATATTTTAAATCGCTTTTTAAACCGCACATACAGGTCTGTGATTTGACGAAGTTAATGTTCATGTGGGAAAGGAGAGCACAAGTATAAATAATAATATGTATAAATACACATTTAATGAAATTAAACCGTAATTGCACGACGTCAGTCCAGTAACGATGTCTTAAGTTTTTCAGTCTGTAACGTATGTTCCAGGTCATGGGTGGCATGTTGCTGAGGAGGACCATGGCAGCTACGGGGACTCCCCCGTCAGCTTCGAAGGTGGCGACCACGGAAGTTATGGCCTCTCAGATGGGGGGGAGGAATATGGTGGATACTGATTTAGTAGCTTAACTTACAACATAATACCTCTGACTTGAAGGAACATTTGGATGCATTATTGACAGAATCCTGAATTGATTTATTCTGCCTTCAAATCTGCTGAGTCTAAAATATTTAAAGAAATATGCATATTATAATATGTAGAGTTCTGATACAAAGTAATCTTAAGCCAGTATTACATTTGAACGAATATATGAGTATAGGTACCTAATTATTACACCAAACCTCATAAAATATAGATAAATATATTATAGTGGTCATTCCGGTACATAATAGTTTGAAGCCAGATTAATCTTGTTATCTTGTTCTTTGCTTCCATTTGTTTGGATACGACTGTGCAAAATATTGGGTTCCGTACGAAAAAAAATGTAACCTACCTTGTAGCTAATAGCTTGTAGCTTAAAGAATTTGTACCTTAGCAGATGTCTTAAGGTGCTTTTTTATATCTACTTAAAAAACTAAACTTCTCCGGCTAACTTTGCTAACTAGCACGAGACACGGCCAAGTTTAACAAAATCATAGTGTGCCTTCGAACATATCTTCAAGATACCATCTTTGAAAATACGCGTAGGTCGTTACAATGATTGATAAAAGCATTTACCGTGTGTTTACAGTATGTAAATCATATTTTAAATTGTTTTAGTAACGCGTTGATATAGCATAAGGAACTATCAAGTCCTATTAGTTTCTGTCACTTTCGTGTCCCTACAACTGATCACCTGGTAGCAATTAATGCACACTACACACCCGTTAAATACGGAAAAAGTTGTATCAACATATCTTTATGCCTTACGATGGATTGTTATCGTCGACAACGACTCGGTACAAGATTACAATCTTTACGACTCAAAATGATGGACACGAGTCCAGTCGCTCAGTAAAGAGAAGATTTAATGTGCTTATCAAGATTTAATAGCTACGGGTTGAGTTATAAACCCTTTTCCAGTAAAATTACTCAGAAACGATAGTGGATGTCTGTTCGAAGGACTTTGTTTCTTTGTGGGAGGTATAGAGACAGTGTCGAGTATTTTAAGCCTCCGTAAATCACAGTAACCGTTGTCGTAAATCTACCGGATGATCCTTCCAGTTCTGTGATCGTTATTTATGTTATTTTTTTAAATAACTGTTTGCTGCTATATTTATACGATCATCTTAAACTTACGGAGTATGCCAAGTTATTTATTATTGTTCTCTGATATTATTGTTATACGGTTGTGTATTCTGTGTTGTTTGTCTTATATATTATGCTTTCTTTTTAGTTCTTTGTTGTTCATTATTGTTGAAGGAAAATCTTCTGTTGCCATGCTAATTACAATAGTTTAATATTCTTGCTAACACTATTGGCATAATCTGTTGACTTTTGACTCAATCTATAGCATTTCATTGTTGAAATTAACGTAAAAACTTGTTGTTTTTCTAAAATCTTACTTTTGTATTAAGTATTCGCATAGAAATCAACAATATTGATATATGAAATGTAGCCAATCTTTTGTACAAATCCGTAATATAAATAACTCGAATACAGTATTGTTATTGTTTAAGCATAAATTTTTAGTAATGTTAGTATATAGTGAATAGTTTAAGACTGTTGTCAACTGTTCTGTATCCCGGGGATATTGTTCTGTATATATTTACACGGGGACTTTTATTAATATATGGTTGTTGTTATAAAAAAATAGAGTATTAATTGATCAACGCTACTATTAAGTACCTAGGTGCTAAGATTCTAAATTCTTAATAGGTAATGAATTCGGGCGGCTAAGATCAACCCTGATTCAATAAATAAATTTTCCTAATTTCTTCGAAAGATTTTTAACAATACAAAATTATTTATTTATTCTTTATTATATTAGAAAAGAAATTAATGGTACAGAAGGCGAACTTAATGAAAAAAGCTTTCTTTGCCAGTCTACCTTTAGGCTAAGCAGACATCACTGATCCATTGCATTAAATGCTGAAAATAAATATTTAATACGTATATTTTCTACTGTTAAAGCCGTTTCACTTAGCAGGGTATGCTGTGTTATCTTGCAATGGTTGTTGTTACTTTATACCTACTTAGCCTAGGAGTCAAGGCGCCCACCTGATAGTGGTTAGCACTGTCTATGAACATGGACAGTACCAAGGTTGCTAAGGATCTGCTTCTTTGATAGACATATGAAAAAAATTATGGTAACTCAATTATCCCGTTTACTTAGAAGATTTGCCCAACTATTAACACGTAAGCTCATAAAAATGAAGAATTCATTTTATATAGTCATGGATCTTTTCATCAGAGTTTGATCAAATACATATAAAACTACCTCCTTTTCCATCGCGAAAGTTAAAAATTGGGTTGATGATGATGAAACAAGCAATAAGATACATATTCGCCATTTGATTACCGACGGAACCTCATGAGAAAGGACCTCGTAATAGTTTAAAACTAGTCAGACATTCCCTAGACATTAAAAATACATTAGTTCAACACTTTTTATATCCCACTGCTGGGCGCAGGTCTCTCCTCACAACCGAGGACGGCCTGGAGCATACTTCACCACGCTGTTCCAATGCGGATTGCTGGAGATACGGGTTAGTGGCCAACCCGTGTCGGATGTTTCCAAACCGCTCCAAGGGCCTCCGATCAGGTTTGACGACTGTAATCTATCGATAACAACCGGGACCGACGGCTTAACGTGCCCTCCGAAGCACGGACTAATATCTACGAGTAGGTATCTAGTGCTACTCACTAGATCGATATAATATAAAAATGAGATTTTTACCTATTGCAAGCGAAATTGCACTCTTTACAACGAAATCAATTGTCGACATTTTAGAAAATGTCTCGTTATTATGTTTTTGCGTATAATTTATCTGTCGGTTATATTCCGTTTCCCATTAGTACTCGACATGTGAACTTCATTGTTATGAACCTAAAGAGTCACAAAAAAAGTTGCTCTTAACAGTGCAAGTTATTTCCTTTTTTTGGATGGATTTTATGTGCTAGAAGTTTGGAATCTATCTTCTATCTCTGTATGTACTAATACGGTTTTTTAAAGAATAAAAGTACACTTGGATGTATACTCGCAAACCATTTAATGATAAAAAGATACTTTAAAAATAAATTAAAAATAACAAATGACTTTTCTCTCTTTATTAATTAGTACGAGTATTTAGGTCACATATACGCATAGATCTCCACCAATCCGCATTGGAGCACCGTGGTGGAGTATGCTCCAGGCCTTCCTCGGTTGTGGAGAGACCCGTGCCCAGCAGTGAAAAAAGGGTTGAAGGCATACGCATAGATGAAGTAAACGACTCTTAGAGTCGAAACCTCGATGAGGTTAATAAAGAGTAGGACGCCTTCCTACCGGCCGGCGCATGATCTGCGAAGGGCGGCGGAAATAACCTGTTAAGACAAGTCGAAGACCAGGCTCAGTGGCACGCCTTGGAAGAGGCCTAGGTCCAGCAGAAGACTGCTATAGGCTGAAAAGAAGCAGATGCAGATGTGTTGCTACTTCTGAAGACTAATAACTCGATCACGGCCATGCTGTGCGCTACTCGCTTAGAGTCGTGCTAGATTAGATAATAATACTCTGTAGAACCTATCGCTATATTGGCGCGGATCACTATGGAACACACATAGCCGCTGTGGTGGCATACCCGGAATTAAAGCCACTGAGCTATATTGCAATTTAATTCTAATTTCAATTGCCTTCTTACTTAACAAAATGGCACTATAAAGATATAATATTGAATTGATAGGTATACAAAAATCATATTGTTAGAGAAAATACTTCGAAATTTAAATGCTGCTAAGTATGTATGCACGCAGGGAGAACAGCGGTGCCTTCGTGAAGATCCCAGAATTGTCTCAAAGTTTTGTGGGAGATCAGTAAGGTGGTTTTTATACAGTGAAAATCCCACGTTACGTTTCCTCAAAGAGCTAGCACATATGGTAGGAGAGAAACTGGGAAACGTGGGAGTTTTCCCTTAAATGTTTCAATTCTAACGTCTATTACATAACTTTTGGTAAGTGAGCAGTGTTAAGGAGGCAGCTGCTACGTTTCCGCATGCAATCCAATCGAAATTGCACGATTGCACAAGCTTACTCTGCGTCGTTTTTCAGTCGTTATCAATTCGCCGTCGAACTCCAAACCACAATTAGTTACGGTTTATTTTTTTGTTACGTAACACAAGATCTAGGGCGTGTCGGATCTCCTTTTTACACGTTTTGGGGCGTGATATCAGTGACATAAGTGCTTTCAATGCTTTCATTGTGTAGTTGGAACTAAAGAGTTAGAATCTGAACTGAAATGAAATTAACGTTAATAATAAATAAATAAATAACGCTTCACACTCACAGCCCCATACTAGGATTTCTTGTGTCGTGGGTGTTATGGACACATACAAAGAAAAATACATAAACACCCAGACTGGTAATAGAAATCTAAATTCATCATTTAAATTTCCGCCCCGCCGAGGATCGAACCCGGGACCCTTCGTATGGTGGCCTGGCGTGGTAACCACTAC
>DWQK01000397.1:0-21617 GCA_018231225.1 Noctuana stator
ATGGGCGTTAGCGGTAGCGCACGGCAGCGAGTCGCGGGCGGCGGTGAGTCGCGGCTGAATAAATTCGGAGGGAGGCGCGCTGGAATGCGGGAGGCGGCGCGGTGCGGGGGGGGCGCCGTGCGACTGGCGCGCGCGCCGCTGTCCCACGGTCGCGCGGCCCCGCGCTCCTCACCCCGGCCACTTTCTTTCGCGCCATAAAGGTCGTTTCAAATATTTCGGAATGCTGCTTGGTGACATTTCACCCGCGGAGGGGGAAGGAATGCAGCCTCCGGCACTCGGCCGCGCTCGGCGTTCGCCGGCGGAGCCTCTGCTGCATGTGCGCTCCAAATTTGCAGTGCTCCGCTTAGATTGCATGCACTGCACTTAGACACCCGCAATATCCATGGATCCCGTCTGAACTCTACCTTACCACAATAAGCGTACTATTGTCGTGTTTGAGTCGACTTGGATATACTGCTTAGTTGTCAATAAAACTTATTAATAATATTATGTAAACCAATTGTATTTTTACCGACTTCAGAAAAATGAGGAAATTCGGAATAACTGATCCGTGTTCTCGACTAAAGTCTTCCTAAAGACTACTCGGCTAAAGCTTAGTCAATCTACTTTCCACGCTTATGTGTGAAGTAAGTTTCTCCAATTAATAGATTCGTTCCAATGGCAAACACAAAGTCGGAGAAAGCCAGCGTATGAGGTCAACGTCCGGCAGAATTCACACCGACGTCCGACCGCCGTGAACTTTACAAAGAAATGTGGCGTAACGCTCTAAAATTTCAAAAAGCGCGCTCGTTCGTCCATTCCGGGAAGATGAGGGCGGTGGCCGCGCGGGCGGCTCGCGAGCGTTGTGCGGCGGTGGCTAGGTGCGCGGTTTATCCAGTCGCGCGCCGCTATGAATGGAATGCGGCGGCGGAGGTTGCGCAAGCGAGCGCGCCGCTCGCCGCTTGCCGGAATGCGGCGGGCGCGGGGCGGGCGCAGGCTGCGGGGCGCGCTGCAGCCTGCGCTGCATCTCCCGGCCATTCACGCCGGCCGCTGTGTGGTCGGCGAAATAACTCACCGTTAGAGCCGCGGAATGCTCGCTCTATGTCTATACCTGCCGTGAGCCAGAGCTTCGCGCTCACATTTTACTAAGAGTACGGCTTCTCCGCTCTTAGATGTCTCGATAACATGATACATATCTCAATTGCATTTAACTCTAGTAAGCTGCGCTTGCACCGTAATCTTGAACCTTATCCACTTGGATTTAAATTCACACAGTAAATCGCAACTTTAAAAGAGAGCTTCGATGTTTGAGGTTTAAGCATTAAAAATAATTTCAATTTGTTACAATATAACAAATATTCCGTTATTTATTTCAAAATGACGTTATCAAGAAACCTGTTCAAAGTATATAAGTATATTGCGCTGATACATCGCGAGTACATCGAGCGTGATATTTGTATGCAGGCTCTGTACCGCATTCTAGAGCGTCGAATTGTTAGAAGAATAATGGTAGTGCGTGTCGGTTGCAGCGTGTCGGCGTGCGGCTCGCGGCACTATCAATAGGCGACGCGTCACCCGCCCTACATACTTGTGCGACATCGCCCGTCTTCGCATCGCAGCCGGCCGCGAGTTTCGTCACATCGCGAGCTAAATTCCATTTTTAAGCCCATTGTCCCAATCCAACCGCTCTCGCGACCCCTTCGCAACGTCTTGTCCGTTAATACGAGCACTTTGGTATATCTTATAACTCCCCTTAACCTTTGTATTTTGGTTTGGATGCTTCCAATGTTTCGATCAATTTACTAGACATGTTACTGAATACTTTAGTTTTATGTTATGAATATATTAGATGACGTTCTTCCTGTCCTAATTCCATTATAATCACGTTAAATAAATATACCTACCTACCTATGGACGGAAGTGGTACATTTTTAACATTCATAGTGCGAATACAGTTATCTAAATGTAGCACATTTGCGCTATTTCCCATAGTTGTCAGCAATTAGAGCAGTGTTTGTGGGTGCGGGTAAGACCGTGAGGTGGGGGGAGGTAGGCCGGTGACACGTGTGGCCCACATAGTGCGCGCTCATTGAGTGTCCGCACGGATGTGACGTCATTTGCTTTGCAAACTCTAACGCACCTGCTTTCGACGCCTTCGCTTTATCCACCACCCATCAATGAAACCTACTATCTGTACTTAACATTCGACATGTTTGTATGACTCAATTTTAATTAAATCTTATGTTATAGGTACACGTGGTCTACGTATACGTAATACTATACGCAATTCTTCTTTTTAAACGCCTTTTGGACTAATAAAGGTTTACTATCACCATATAACAAAGAAAATGCCAATGCAAGGACATTTTTGGGCAAACTTTACTTAAAAGATTTAAAAACACCAACCAATAAAAATAGAGCAATCGATTTGTTGCCTTTTCTGTAATCGTTTATGATATATTATGATAAATATTCCCATTTTCTTTAACTATGCGTACTTGTTGGATGTTATTGGCATCGATAAATTAGCGAAACAATTGTAGCGGCGCCGCGACTCCCGCGCAACCGCCCCAACAAGGCCGGTGGCGCTTATTCGCACCATTTGTGGCCACCGGCGCGCATAGCTGGCGCACTCTCTGCCTTGCCTAATTAGAGAGATGTGGGTGAACCCGCATTGCGCTGACACGCTTCGTACGACGCCTTCGTTTATTCTATATTAGTCCACAACCACAATAGTGGTATCAACTAAAAAGCATTAAAAACTATTCTTAACCATAGATTCCATAAAATAGTATTGTATTGTCATTAACTCCAGAAATATTTTTGTCTTTCAGAGCCCGACTCGCTGTAAAAAACCGTTGCGGTGCATGACTGCGGTACTGCCGTCTCCTGACTCAGCATGATGTCATATAGCGAGCGGCTAATGGGAGCGTCCCGGCGTGTCATATCCCATTCCCGGCGCATACTTCACTCAATCGAGCGATGACAAATTCATTCATATTGCTCTATTGTGTCCACTTCTTGTTTCTAAATCAACATTCTTGTATACTTAAATCCCTTTTATGAATGCAAATTTGCTTTTAAGTAAGAAGAATTTTAAGAAGACATGCCAGATACAAAAAGAGAAGAAAGAAGAACGACAAGAAATAAGGAATCACGAAACTGGTTTTCATAATGATTTGACAGATTGTTTGATATTCTGAGATCATTGTGAAAGCTGATTTTGTTCCTATGTCGTTGGGTGGACATACCATCGTGATCTACATTTACGTACTTCGCTGGATACAATATTTCATTGAAAACAATTATTATTTTTTTCTATCATAACGCGTTTGTGATTTTATAATAATTTTCTTTATCTGTAGTTGCTAGTCAAGTGCATATTGGCCTTTTTTGTAGCTTTTATTTATCATTTATTTCATAAGTCATGTAGGTACATTGCAATCTCAAATCTAAGTAAAATTGTACATAGGAACTGCTTATTTCAGTCTGACGTTTCTTCCAGCAGCCCTGAGATTGGAATTATAATGTGAGAATGAAATCGAGCTTGTACTTAAATAAATATAAGTTATAGTTATAATTTATAGTTATTACAGAAACACATTTATTTACATCGTGTAGGTATTTGTAACAACATGCAATTATTGTATCATGATTGTATCTACCTCAGATATACCTAGGTAACTTTTAGGCCTTTTTGTTAATTGTAAAATACAATAAAATTGCTATCTACTGCTAATATTTGCACGTCAGAGCACTGGTGAAATATGCTGGTTATGTTATTACAATACTTTGATTCCAAATTTGAGAGCCACGCGGACAAAGTTTCGGTAAGCAAAGTCTTTATACTTATAAATTATAATAAAGGGCGCCAAAGGAGTGACTGGGTGCAGGCGATGCTGGAGACAAGTTGTAGCAAGTGTATCAAACTTTCTGAATTACCGGAATAATTCGATGTATTTTATTGGCGTGGAAAAGTGGCGTAAGACATGAGCCACCATGGCCTCGCGGTTCTAAAGCCCTCCCGCCGGTAAGCAGAGGGTGACACCTGACCCACAATGCAATGCAAGGTGCTAAAATAACTGAGTTCTGTGTACCCTCCCCGTAGGGAACACCACTGGTGCAGTAGCCATTAGTACTGACTAATGGCTACTGCACCTGTGACTGTTTTTTAATATCTGTTGTTTTTTATATCTTTAATATAGGTAGGTACCTAGTATTTGTCTGTATATGAATTTCCATATTCTGTATATTTAGTCTTAAGTTTGGTTTTATTGTTAATTTATTTTAATTTTTACGCCTGTAAAGGTAAATATGACCCTATATGGTTTGCTATAACATGCTATTATAACAACTTTGTACTTACCTATATTTTATGCAAATAAATAATTTTGTCTTTGTCTATGGATTAAGATGTTTCCTTGTGGATCAACAGAGGGCTTCGTGAATTTACTTTGGCCACACAATATTGAGGTGTTACTCCTCCATTACATGTATTGTGTTGCGTGTACCTACTGTAAGATAAGAGGGAAAGTGGGTAATTAGTTTAGATTTAATATTGGTTGTTGTGAAGTGTTAATTGAAATCGTATAGTTATTAAAGAAAAGTAAACAATAACACTTTATAATTTCTATTTCTTGACTCATTAATAGGTAAATATGTGTCGATACGTTTATAGCCCCTACAAAACTGTAGATACCAACAAAACAAATTGTAATTGAGATGATAAAGCAATACCTACCTACTATAATTCCATAAAATAGTTGTTTCGCGACTATCGTAGTAATTACATAACATAATAATATGATTAATAAGTTTCAAAAATACAACACAAACAATAATTTAGTAGCGAGTGGCCGCATGTTATTCTTATTAAAAATCATTCTAAAGTATTAAGCCTTTTATTAAACGGAAACACAAATTTTGACGAATAACTACCCTGCGTCAGTACTCCCTGAATATCCCTGAATCCGTTAAAATGGCAATACTGACTACTGACCCGCTTAACCACACAGTGCAAAGTACGTAGTACATGTAAGTAGTCTGTTGTGCAAAGCATTGAGGATTGAGGTGGTAGATACTAGTAGGTAAATATTGCATTATTGGATGAAATATAAACAAAGATATCTTCACTTTCAATAAAATATATCTTAATAAATGTATATGTAATGTGAGTCGTTGTGTAAAAATTCAGGGTTTAATATGGGGGTATAAATGAAGTTAGCGCTACTGTCTATATAAGTATAAAGTACAAGGCTCGCATAGCATTGTCTTCAGCTGTCACTGTCAGCTGTCAGTGTCATGTTGGACATTCACGACATACATATTGTAATTTTTTGACATTTTGAAATTCAGTAGTTAATGCAGTTATCTTATCATGTGCTTTTCCATCTAAAGGGTGAAATAAATTTTTCATAAACTCTTTGATTGTATAAAGCATGGAGTCGACTCAATTTGACGCCACCTTAGGTGGAGCCGAGCATCTACCACAATCCGCCAACATATTTAAGTTTGCTGCTTCCCGAAGCATCGAGATCGCCGCGATGACTGAAAGCATAAACTCACTTAAATCCAAACTAATATTTCAAAATCTACCAGTTCATATGCGCCGTAGAGTTATGAGTCATAATTGCAAAAGGTTACCCAAAAAATTACGAGAGGGTCATATGGAACAATTGAAGAAGAGTGGTTTCCCTCCTAAGCAAAAGCGGCCATCTAGAAAGTACAGGCGACGTCCTACGAATCTCTTAGAGGAATATAACAGGCGTAAGCGACAACACATTTGGTTAGAAACACATATATGGCATGCAAAGAGATTTCATATGTTGAATCGTTGGGGATACCGGTTAGCCTACAGACCATGTGATAAAGCCTTCAGAGCTTGTTATAGAGCAACTTCAGCTCACTGTCTACTGCAAGATATTTCTTACTACATTCCATTATGTATCAGAGGGGAAGTAACGGATATAATGGCCATGTTTGACTCTATTACAAGTAAATCCTGTGGACTTGGAATTTGCGCTAAAGCCTTCATAAACGGAAATCGAGAAGGAACAATGCATCTTTTTAAACCAAATTCATATCCATTGGGGTATATAGGCAAAACTATGTTTATGTGGGTACAAAAATTAGGTGATAATAAAAAAGAACTTTGGTTATATGTTCATCCATCCCAAATAAATGATGTGATGTCAGTATTAAGTAATGTGAGTGAAGCTTCAAGTTCTGCAAACCCTGATTTAAGTTGTACACAACCTAAAAGAATGAAGACTACTATAAAGAGCTCTAGTAAAATAGAAATTCATATGATGTCTGGTACTTTTAATAGGTTTCGATTAACCGGACCCAGAAGTCAAGCTGTGCTAGTTAAAAGCTTGAAATGTGTAACAGAACTAAATAATATCAAATTTGAGGGTTGGACATCTTACTGTAGTGAAAAAGAGCCACTTTTACATTTAAAAGAAAAATATGAATACTGGCATAGCTTAAGTACTGCGAGTTCACCCTCTCAGTTGCCTCCTAGAATGGTTCTAGGATTAATTGTAAAAGATCCTCGGCTAAGCAGGCCTACAAAAAGAATAAAGGCGCAGCATGTTAGTACTGAAAATCTTAATGTAACAGCATTACAAGACGTACCATCCTTTTCATCAATCTCACCACTATGGAATGCTCAAATAAGAGATCAAATAAGTAAAAGGATAATGTCAAATCACCAATTTATTCAACATATAACAAAGACTCAACTTATACCAGGAGAGGTAAATGAGAATGATGCTTCTGTACAAAGTGTCCCTATAGTATTGGTTCAGAGACCAGGATCACAGGACTCACAGTATAAAAAAATTGGTAAGTATGTTATGTGTTAACACATTATAATATTCTTGTCTGTTGAAAAAAAACTTTCGCTTATTATATCAGAGTTGGTACAATCATACAAGCTTAGAAGCTGAGCTTGCCTCGCATATTACCAAATAATATAAATATCTATACCTATATGTTTTTAGTACTAACAGAATTTCATTCACAGAACTAAAACTCCTAATGTATAAAAAAATGGGTCTTAAATCACTACCTATATAATAAATGGCATGGAATTTCAGATGACACCATGACTAGTCATGCCTTGTTCTGAAAACTATTGATAAAACCGAAAGTTTGGTTGCATAATACTAATAGAATTTCTTTAACACTTGATATGATCTCACTCAAATCTGTATAATTTTCAACAGTTCTTTTATATGAATATTTGTTAAAATGGTTAAAATGGAAATGGTTGTTTTAGGTTATGGCAGTGGTTGGGACATTATAGTTCCTTCAGGGTATGGTCTACCATTTTGGCTAACATTCATTATCTTTGGAGCAAGATCTGGTGGACTCCGTGAAATGGAAAGTTTGAGTTTTGAAATGGGAGAGTGTTATGTGCCTCCGGACTCAGAAGCGGGACACATTGAAGAGAAAAGAATTGAAACAATTTTGAAAGATCAATATTTTAAACGACCACCTAGTAAACGGGTCAATTATATTATAAATGGTATATCCAGTCCCTTTATTTGCCCCTGGAAAACTCTGCTTAAAGATTGGTGTGATAACAAAGTTGATGTGTTGTTTGTATTACGGGATAAAAACTGCTTAAATGAGATTAAGGTAAGGTGTTTTTAAACATGATAAATAAACGAATATATTTCCGAGATTTAATAGTCATGAATCTAAATATAACATAACATCTTAACTTTCATAGTTTATCTGTTAAGAAAGAAAGAAAAGAGTAATAGAAAATATTAAAACAAACTCAAAATTTAGTGTATCAGGATGTAAAACAGTGAGTGGTAGACATGTTTTTTTAATCACTTAGTAAAATTTTTACAGGAAAACTTACATAAAAAAAAGAAATTATCAAACATGGATAAGGCTGATCAATGTTTAGTAGCAGTACATGTACAGATATTAGGAAAAGGGAGTTTGAAAAATCATGCATTGATTTGTATGCCACTAGTTGATGATATCAATTCAAAAAAAACACTGTGTGAGCCAAGACATGAAGATCCTAATATGAAACTGAGAAAACTTAAACGATTAGAACATAGAAAAACACTCAAACAACAAAGAAAGAATCGAATGAAGTTAAAAAAACAAATAAAACAGCATGTAAGTACTATCTATTACTTTAACTGACACTCATTACATACAAGCTGGATTAGGCCACTAGTATGTGCAAAATCCTGGGCAAAATACACACCAGTAGGAATGAAATACAAAATAAATTTCAAGATGAATTTAATAACTATTAAATTAGAAATATTGTATTTTATTATTAGATTAAAAAGATGGATGTCCTATGTCCCTGTGTGAAAGTAGTCACACATGCATGCAAACAGTTAATGATTCGGTATTGAGTATCGCATGTGCAGTTGAGTCTTTGCAATATTTAATTGGCTACAATAATAATTTTAATATTTCTCATGTGTACTAACAATATTAATTTTTTTCAGAATATAAGGCGAAAATGTGTTATGTCCGAGCCATCAGAATATGTAAAACAAATGAGAGAATTGTGGGTGCCTAGTAAAGCGGAAACAGTTAGGTTTTCTGGTATACGACAAACTATTGGATATGTGTCCAATGCAGCTTTCAGTTTTTCAGAAGCAAAAAGTTGTGGCATTGGTTACATAGCATATAACGCTTTGGCTAGTCTTCTAGATAATGGGTTAAATTCTGTACTAGTTCGAAATACTTCAACTCTGAAATATAGATTAGCTAAAATACAGATAATAAATGATTTATAATTATAATGTTATTTTTTCTAATAATTTAGGTGTAAAAGAAAACTCCGTCATTTACAAAATAATAATTTATTTCTATGCTCATGACTGTTTCTAAGATTTTTCAAAAATTACAATCAATCGTGTACACGTATTTCAACTAATAGTTGCTTAATAATAAAATAAAGGCCACTAAGCATATTATTATTCATAATTTCAAATGCAGGGCTACTTGTACCAGGAGCGAAAGAAATTACATTGTCTACACTAAATACTTAAGCTTAAACATAATATACTAAAAAATGGTATTTCCCATCTGGGTTATTGGTAATTGTCATTCACGATTCTTGTGTCAGTTGAAGTAAAGAAAAATTCGATGGTTAGGCCTTTTACAAATGATTGCGTTAAATATGCATACTAACACAGACATCAGGCTGTGATAAAGACAGCAAAATACTGCACACTGTATTTTGTCCTTCCTTATATCTTGGATCTCTTCCTAGCTATAGCGTCTTCAACAGCTTTGAGTTGTTTGAGCAGTTCTTCCCTTCTTGAGACCGATTTCTTGGCAGGTGTGTCTCCCCGAACTGGTGATGTTGCCGATCGTTTCTTCCCACTTAGTTCTGTAAACAAAAAAACTGTTAGAACCTGGTCTAATTAGCACAGTGCTTTGTATGTACAAACACATATATGTACAATACTGGCTAAATTCGTGAATAGATATTACATTTGATTACCTTTCTCGCTAGATGATTCTTTCTTGTTCGCCACGGTATTTACTGCAGCAGTTAAACCTGTCTTTGCATTTAACCTGTAAGTATTAAATTAGTTTGAAAATAAAGAATTCTATTATTTTTCTGAAAAAGTTGTAACATGGATTGGTAAATAATGCTTTTCATTCACAGTCATACTAAGATTTTTTTATAATTAAGTATTAGTGTAAATTTTAAGGCCCCATACAATATTAGTGAATTTTGGTAAAATTTTCGACAGATAAGTAATAAAATTTATCTTTCCCTAATACTAATAACTCTTTAATTTTTAAAACCTGATACGTAACTTATGCACATTACAAAATATTTCCACACTTCAGCACCAAATTAAAGGGTGAGACCACATGTGACTATCAGTTGCAGCCCTACAAGTTTAAACTAATTAACGCAACCTATGGAATATCTTATATTATTAAGTAAGAAATATTGCGGTGTGTAAATTTTTTCTACATAGAAAGAATTGTATTTCTAAATTAAAAGACAGCTTGAGTGTGAATATGTGTAAACGTACTTAAGGGTGTGTTTGATTGTGTGCACGTGTATGTTACGTTACCGGGGCCGCGCAGCCGCGTTGAGAAGACGCGCGTGTCGCGCCCTGCGCGCCCCCGAGCTTCCCGAAGTGGACGACGACCGAGAATCGCTCTCAGATTCGCTTGACGACGTCGATGACTCTGCATATTTTAAATTTAATGTGTTTAAATTTTATGTTAAATTTAATTTAATACATAATAACGAGTAATTGAATGAGAACATATCAATCGTACGGGTCTCCTTTCAAATATGAGAAGGATTTAGGTCATCGCTGGCCAAGTGCGGGTTGGTTAACTTCACTTTGAAATCTTTGATAGAAAACTCTCAGACATGCAGGTTTTGTCACCATTGGGTGATTAAATAATAAGGTGATGAGGTGGTGAGGTGGATTAAAACTCACAAAGTTAAAAACGTTACGAGTAAGTAAGTAAGTGACGAACCTGATCCAGAAGACGACGATCGCGAATATTTTTTTCTGCCCCTGTTGCGACTCATAGATTTACTGCGACCATATGGGTCCAACTCGTCCTGTGGAAACATGGATATTATGATTCACTTACAGGAATGCAATACGGTAATTAGCAAATGATACTGTAGTCACTGCTACCCATGGACACCCTTTACGGACACGTCCAACTTTAAATCATTATATATTTTTTACTTTCTATGAACGAAATCTTGGTTTAACCATACAGTACGAAAATACCCTGAACCCTTCGAGGAACAAGCTAACTTTTCTCTTACTGTGCCTGGGGGCAACGATGGTCCATCTGGTGTAGTAATTTGGTCTGAAAACTACTTGACAAACTTAAATAGGAACCGTTTGAAATTTAAGAAATATAAACCTTGTGCTTGTGTATGGGCATGTGTGTCATATGCGGCAAGTGCGGCGTGTGCGGCGCGGGCGGGTTGGCGGCGAGCGGGCGCGCGGCGGAGGGCGAGGGCGCGCGGCGGCGCGGCGCGGGCGGGTTCATGGCGGTCGCGCGCGCGCTCGCCAGCCGCCGCTCGCGCACTATCACCGACGGCGAGAGCCTGCCAGCACCGTCACACATTGCCGTTATACTCAACTAGGCCCACTTCTGTGCCTGACATCTCTGCACGTACAGGTCAGTAAACTTAAAAGATATCAGACTATAGCATTGAAAAAAAATAAGGTTTACAATAAGCATTTCCAAAGCTTCCTCAGTACAAAAGTAGGCATTGCACTCATTTTAATTAAAATGCTTTCATTAGTTATCTCGTCTAGGCTAGGCTGTCACAAAATACTACAATCATAATATGGGGTATTAAGAACGTTATGAAGAACATTCCTTAATCGAACATCTGCTGTTACACTACACATTACCAAACCGAATGGTTAGCGTTGCCGAAAAGCTGTTATACTGGACCATCCAGCCTAGCCAAACTGTCGCCCATATCTCAAGACCTCGCAGACCAGAATATACGTATACTATAGATACATGATATGTATTTTGAAGTGCTCAATATCCTACAGAATGATAAACTAGATCTGCCTATATCAGAAAATTATTAAATGCTGTAAATAAATAAAACACAGATAACCCAACTTAATAAAATATAGCTGTGGTTTCCTGTGACCAAGTGACAGCAAAGTACATTCTGGTGTCCTGTGAGAGCATTATGAAGAACTCACATAACGTTCCTTTACTCAAGAATAATCGATGATTATTTTAATTTTCAATTTATAACAAACTCTTGAACTTAGGAAGTCAGTCAAATTAAGAAACTCGTTTTGAAATTTAAAAAAAATTCCATATATAAGCCCTTACATATATAAACAGACATCCTAACAAGCTCCACATAGTATTATACCTCTGAAATGACCATTTTACCCATAAAATATGGTTATTTGTTATCTAATAGTTCTTCACTTCACAAAACGATATCAACAGGCAAAGCATCTATTCCATCTAGGCCATTTTTACTAAATAATCTTCAAAATAACAATATCCACCAACTTTATCTATCGGTAGATACATTTATATATGGCATATGTAAGCAACATAGCTATGGCCTCTGAAATGGATTTAATACGAAAAACAATATTAATTCAATGATATAAAGTCAGCTCTATATTACATAGAAAAGAAACAGCAATGATTGTTCGTTAAAAATTATTCCATGTCAATAAAAGGTACTATAACTTGCTTTCAAATTGGATACATTTAATAAGTTAATAAGTGAACAATACACAACATGCATGCATGTTATAACGTTAGTATTGACTGCATCATTTGCCGTAATAACCAGAGTTAAACTGAAGTAACAGTTCCTTAAAGAAATGGAACTGCCTTTAATTTCAAATTATAATAGATATTTGTATAAAAAAATTTAACAAATACAATCCAATCAGCATATCTCGCTCCAACATTTGATACATGAAGTCACATAACGATCATAATTATAATTTTGTGTATACATAAAAAATATTTTTTAATATACATATAATATAATAATATGTTATGAATTTAATGCACTTAAAATTTATTTAAATAAAAATTTATCGATAGTATATAACTTAATTAAAAGCACTTAACCATAACATAAAATGTTTACTTGTACTATAAAATGTAACGTTCAGTTTATTTATTGCAAATAATTTATTATTCCCACTGTCAAAGTGTTAGGAGTTCCCAAAGGCTTACGAATGACTGGTATCACTGGGACTCTCTTGGCTTACTGTGACTCAATACAACACAATCACACCTTGACAATTACAGCATCTACAAAATAAAACAACTAGCAAAAAAATGTGTATCTAAGAACGTAACTACTCTGGATACGTTCAACAAATCTACAAAAGCATAAAACATAAAAGGCAACCGACAAATACACGCTTAATATTAAAAAACAAAACAAAATAAGCACAAAACTCACCTCTGTCTAGACGACGACGCGGCCCTCCGCTTGCGCCTGGCGCCGGCCGAACCCGAGCTTCGGGAGCTGGAACGTGAACAGCTGGGGGCTCAAGGACGCGGGGAGGGGCACACGCGCACACACCGGCAGACCACTCTCCGTACGCACGTGCGCACGCACACGTCGCCGACCGACCACGGCGGAGTCGCGTGCGTCGGCAGCGTCCTCACGCGAGCGAGCACACATGCAGTTACGCGATCGAGACGCGCGTTCATCGCCACACAAACACACTCACATTCAAAGCCAGCAGCGAATCCCAGTGATGGTTAACAGTAAACATAACATGCAATTTGTTAATGGAGTATAGATGAGATATAGTTGAGATGGAACACCGAAACACCACGAAGTAGAATAATGGAAGCGCAACCCATCGGCAAGGGGAGGGAACGAAGCAAAAAGGAAAATAAATATTAGTCTCGTAAAATTTAAATCAAAATAAATTAATTACAGGATACTCGTTAATCTCATTGTTCTAAGCGAAATAAAGTACTTTAACATAGTTAATATTAATTCTATATATAGTTTTCTAAAATATTATTAGTTGGCCAAAAAAACCAATGTTACCATGGCATAAAATGTATTATTTTTGATAGACGTATCAAGTACTATTGTAAGTGAAACTTTACATTTAGACCTATTGTTCGAATCACTCCATAGATCAGTATTTTACACGATATAAGAGTTTCTGACCTACAAAAGTTAAAAGTTTAATTAACACGTTAACTGCGTTACTGGACAAATATACCCGGTACTGAACTTTACCGCGGTGCGAACGCCAAAAACTAGTTTTGCTCGCAGGTGCGGTGTCATTTTAGGTACAATATTCTGTGAGTGGAAAGGAGACAAATATATATTATTGCTTTATACTTAAAGTCAATCATATTACAAGTGAAAAAAGGTACATAGCATTTTTGCCCTGTACGCACTAAACGAAAATACTTTGCGTTCAGTGCGATACCGGACGAATACGACTTGTAAGGACATGTCCTGTATCGCACCGGCGGCGATGCAATATTCGTTAGTGCGAATCTTGAACTTGATTAACGTTAGACGCTTGTCGATGTTATATTTTCCCGCGTTTTGTTTTTTTTATAAGTAGTTACGATTTTGAAATAATAATGACGTGCTCCCAGAAAATCGAGAAGAAAATACTTATGAAAGTCCTTCTACTCGCAACTCATATGCAATATTACATAGGTAATGTCTCTTTTCTGGATGTTTGGGAGATTAATGTGTGTTGAACGTTAGTTTTTTTTTGTCTTGCATGTTTTAACAAAGTTTATGAAAATATTGCTACCTAATTTACTTAATAAATATAAATAACATCGATAAATATTTATTTTGTTTTATTACATCACTACTTGGTTATCGACAATTTGAAAATTTTGATACTTTAGGTGCGCTACATGACTTATAAGCCCGGTAAGACGTTTATATCTATAAGTAATAAATTACTTGTCCAATTCTGCAACCAAGAAAAATCCATATAATTATAGGTTTTTAGATACCTTTTGAAGTCAAAGAATTGTCAGAAAATAAAAAATTAACGAGAAATATAAATTTCGTTTACCGGACATATTAACCATGTGTCGCACTAAAAACATATTCAGTACAGGGCAATATGGTCTTGTTTCGCACCAGTGGAAATATTGTTTTTAAGCTTCGCAGTCAACGTGTTTAATAGGTTATTATTACTATCTTATTAAGTAATACTATTATCACAAATTATCATTGTCTGGATTAACTCACAAAATTCGCAATTTCTTTATAATATTATGTACTTAAAGTTAATTAACATAAACTAAAGCATGTTAAAAAAACAAAGAAAATATCAAGCAAAATGAATTTATTTTAGTAATTGTGAAAGGAACAATAAATACGAATCATTTGTTATGAATGTTTTGGGCGAGTACATCAAATTTTTTGTATGTGATCTAGCGAGCCTGTGAAACATTTTAAAAAATACTTATATACTTATAAGTAGTCTTGTATCAACAATTTATAGGAGTAAAAATTAGTTTTGCAACACAAATAGTCCTAGTAGTAGTCTGTAAGACAAAGCAGTTACCAAGCATTACTAATTTATTTATAGTTATTATAAATCAATATAATTAGAAAAAGTAATACAAGCTAAGACTATGACGAGTATGATACTTGATGAATATGTATTTATTTAACATTTTTATCCTTCTAGTACTTATAAGAATATAAAATGTACATAATTTACACAAATGCTAGAAGTCTTCATCATCAGAATCCAAAGCAGCTCTTCTTCTGTCAAACTTAACAGTGCTTGTTGATTTAGGCATTTGTTGATTGAGAGACTCAAGCAGTTGTATAAGCTCCTGTTCTGATATTTTCGTGCGCACCTGACCCATTTGGACCATCCTACAGATCATATTTTCCACCATTGTACCTTTTTCCGGTTTGCTTATTTTTATTGTGTTTACTGCAAGAAAAATTAAAAATTCTGATTATTAATTTATTTTAAAATACATTATACATTTTATTAAAGGTAGAGATTGATTGTGACCAGACCAGGAATAGAAATTTAAATTCATCATTTACATCCGCGCAGGGGATAGAAATTCGGACCCTTCAAATGGAAGACAGACATGGTAACAACTACACCACACAGGTCATCAAATAGACCAAGTAGTGTATGTGTTCCCTTTAAACATCATTTGTCTTGGTGAACTTTAGTAAACTTCAATGTTTTAATTTGACATAAGGATGACTGACTATATACAAAGTGCAGCAACTACCTTAAATGAGTGGGATACGTTTTTTAAGTTAAGATATACATATTTATTTACATCGAGCTCTAGCGTCTTGACTGAGTGCCTGGGCCAGTATTGAGTGTTTTGCTTCCTCCATCGCCTGCATTCGTTCTTCTTGAGCCTTAGCTTGATTCTGATCACCGGTACCCTGAAATTTGAATTTTTGTTAACATACAAAGAACAGCTAAACACTTGTTCACGCATTTCAAAGCAAATACAACATAAAACACAATTCATACAGCGTAGAAGTCATTAAAGAAAATAATATACTTTGCAGGTGCCATCAATATCAGGTTAGAATAACCAACTCAATACTCAAATCTTTATTTTATTCTCACCCCATGTTGAGACTGTAATTGTGCTAGACGTTGCTGTCGGATCCTGTCCAGTTCGGGATCATCCATAGTAACTCTTTGTTTTAACTCCCTTTAATTGTAACCTATATTGTGATTATTAATAATTTCTAGAGAAAGCTAAGCTTTTTAGTATTTTACTGTTTTAAAAAAATGTCATATCTTGACATGCCAATGCCAAACAAAGAGAAGAGCACAGACTATTTAGTTAATACTATATACAGAACACTAAACTCCTAGTACAATATTTACTCATACTCAGGAGGCTACTCATGCACGGGCTACTCCAACGTCTCCAACCAAAAATCAAAAAGTATTATAAATATATTATACGGATATGTATACCTACCTATGTATTTATAAACAAAGACTAAAATTTGTACCTATACTCCTAGTATACCCTTCATATTTCATTTGTCAATTGCAATATTGCGATGCATCTCATGCATCACTTCATAATCAAAAGTACTCTGTGGTAAAGGTACTCTACTCTGTAATTGGCAATTTTATTTTGACATCATGATTTTTGATAAACGTCAAACGATGAGATGACAGGACAGTAGTTTATTTCAGTTTATCAAATATTATCAATTAATGTTTTAATTTAAATTCAAGCAGAAAAATCTGCAAATTTATTTATCTAGACAATATAAACAAACAATGATACCACTGTATATTATGGACGGAGCAGCCTATGTATGGAATTCTGATGGTACTTAGAATATTTAAAGAATTTTGGTTTATGTTCATTTTTACACAAGTTAAAGTTTAAATTAATTTTAGACTGGTACACACTGCGCACGAAACACAGAATATGCGGATCACTGATAGGATCTATTCCTGCTTTTCCGAGACAAAATGAATTTCAAGGTAGGCACTAGTTAAAGGCTTGTACGACACAAACATGTTTTAAAGTAAGAAACATGGATTCAAATAAGGTCTACAGATCTTATTTGAATCCATCCATCCAGAATTATCACTGCCTGTGTAATTTATTTATTTATTTTATTAATTAGTACAGGTTAACCAATTACACTAATTAGTAAATACATTAAAAATTCAAGAATGCATGTGAATAATGTTATTGTCTATTATAGGACTACCAATGGAACTAATGCCAGAGGAAGCTGCATTATTAGTTGATATTGGTGTATGTGAACTATTTGAAATACCAAAAATAACTGAAACAATTACCAATGAAGAAAAACAAAAGATTGACATGCTTGAAAAAATGTAAGTAAAAATGTACTAGCCATATTACTTTATTAAATTAATTAATTAGAGTTTTCTAATAAAGCTTCATGCAATATTAGCCTCTTAATGAGACCAAAGAATTTCATTATTATAATTTCCAAGTTTAATCCACACAGTAAAATAATATATGGTGCTATTATCAGATCACAAGAAGAGCAAGCTCAGGCTTTAAGAAAAAAAAGAATTGAACAGTTATCTCAAAAGATTGATATTATATTTGCTGGCAAAAAGAAGAAATTGGTATCAAAAGGAGCAACTAGTAAGTACTTTATTATAATGTTGTTGTTCCATCTACTCCAGTGGAACTTGTGGTGGTTCTCCAGATTTAAACTGTAATTCTTGCCACAGATAATATAAGTTATGGAATGATCTTGCAGTCATTATTGACAGACTATGATATGGGGTTGTTGAAAACTGCTAATACAGTATTGAAACCTTGTAGTGCATTGAAGGACTCCTCTGCTAACAGTCATAGGTGGCAGCCACTCTTCCGGTGGCTTGCCTGCCTGTTTGTTAAGACATTTTTTAAAAATTACAAGTAAAATAAAAATTCTATTGTATTATTATATTTGTATTACATGTAAAATAAAAATAAAAATATTGAGAAGATATTAATTACCTCATTATCAAATGCTCTATGGATATATTGAAATGGTCATGAAACCTGCATGCTTGTGTGTTCTCCTTAAATTTAGCAATTAAATATATTGTAATTAAAAAAATATATAAATTTACAGATGTTGAATTAAATAAGCAAGTCATATTACAGGAAGAAATCAACAAACTACCAGACTTATCTCCAGCTAATGTTCTGGTGCATTTACCAACTGAGCATTACATGGGAACAGGTAATAAAGAAAATAAATTTTGACATGTGAAGAATATTCTAATTTGTAACATAAGTCATAATAGTGTGACTAATAATTGCTTTCAGGTGCAGTAAAGGTTGGTTTAAATAGCCTTAATTCAGATATTCCTGAAAAGGAGACTTATGTTCGTTTGATAGTTTTCAAAAATTTATGGGAGCAAGGGAAATACATTACAAATGGTTCAAAATTCGGGGCAGATTTCCTTGTTTATCCAGGTACCTATGTCATATCTACTGAATTGTTATAAGTTTATTATGAATTTTCTGCTCTGTTATTTACATTATGGACAACTAATTAAATTTAAATTATAAATCCAATTAAAGGTAATTCACTAAGTACAGAGGTTTATGCATGCATAGAATTTAGAAACCTGCAGTTAAGACTATGGCTAATAACTGAAGCTTGAATCTCAAATTGATGATGCTACTAGTACCTATATATTATGCCATAATTGTTTTGTTATTATTATTAAGGAATCATTAATAAATTTAGTATTAACTTGTCAAATAAATATTAAAAGATACATTATTGCATCTGGTACAGCTTAAAATAAGTTGTTATTTTTTTAATTTCAGGTGATCCAGTAAAATTTCATGCCACATATATGGTTCGATGTATTACTGATCCTGAAACATGTTTGCGGCCAGTAAATTTGGTTGCATTTGGAAGATTGGCAGTATCCGTAAATAAGTTAGCAGTTCTTGCAAGTTGTAATAGTTCAGCAAATGTTGAATACCAGACACTTCAATGGCATGACAGTGTAAATGGATAGAAAATAAAAATAAATTTAAAATAAAAGGTTTAAAGTTATGTACCTATTCAGAGACCCATGGCAGCACATAAGAGGCCATTTAAGGTGCAGGATTTGTTATTTTTATATCCGTCTCCCTCTTTTCTGCAAAAGTAAGCACAACGTTACATTACGTTATCACGTAATTACGTATTCTACCTACTACTCATAAGTACGAATGACATGTAATAATATGTATATTCAGTTCAAATCAAAGTATGTGTATCCTGAATACAGTCGTAAGTTTTGTGAATATTTAAGTTAAGTCTGACTTTAAGATAATATTTCGAGACACTGTTGGCTTGGGGAATTAAATTAAATTAAAATACAATTTAATTCGATTCAGTAAATCTTAATATATGCTTAAGGCTGCCGTTCACTTATTCACCAATAGATGGCGTTAGCCTACAAACTTAATATCGCAACATTACCGAGCACGTTCACTCGTACATTATATTGAATTGAAGTTAGTCATATTTACTACATTTTATTTTTATGAAATGACTGAAACGGCTTGATTTCGAGTTATAAAGTAACACTTTATTTATTACATGTGCCCTGCAAACCCTAGTGGTTACTTCTCTTTAAACCACATACCTATGTTATGTTGTATCACATCAAAGATATTTTTCAGTATCTATTTGTAGGAATCATAGCTTTTTAAAGTTTTTTTTTTACTGTCAATGTCAAGTGCGTCACGGTCAGCTGAGTGTGTCAGCTGTCAGTGTCAGACATCTGTCAATCAGCGGTTAAGCACGCATACTTCTATATTCTATAAATTGTTTGTTTAGAAAGAACACCGGACAAAACATTCAATAACGATAAAACCGCAATTGGCAGTCGGTTCTCGCCTAGAATAATAACTACATAATATTATAAACCATTGTTAATTTGTCTCGCTTTTAATTTTCTTTAAAGCTTGTTTATCCCAGTGTTATATAACGCCGAGATGGCAGCAAGAAAAGTTCTCATAGGTAAGATAATTAAATAAGTTGGATGTTGCAAGTAAGGCTGAAAAAATTAGTTTTATGACCATGATCTTTCTATTTAAGTAACATAAATCCGATAATTTCGATCAATAGTGAAACCATTTGCACCAGAAATGCTAATTCTAAGCCTATTTGTGTTATTGCCTACCCATTAACTTTTTATTAAGTTTTATTGATTTATTATTTAGCAATGTTGCATTGTTATCTATTTACATAACATGATAAATAAAATAATATTGGCAGGTGGAGGCACAGGCTTTGTAGGTCGGCATTTAGGTGAACTTCTTACCAACAATGGTTATAATGTGGTAAATGTGTCCCGCATGCCTGGTGCCAACAATGTGTCGTGGTCAACGTTGGAGACTTCTGGCTTGCCTATTGGCACATGTGCAGTTGTAAACTGTGCTGGTCAGATGTTTATGGATTTTACTAGAAGGTGGACATCTGGGTGAGATAAAATATTAAATACATTTATTTATTATTTAAGATTTTTCTACTTGTCACTAACCACATAACATCTAATCATAATGGATGTTTGCTCATACATCTGTTTTTCCTTAAAGTATAATAAATTATATTTTCTACCTTTATCACATGTCATTGATTAATCAAATTATATTTATATATTTCAGCTTTAAGCAGAATGTGCAAAATTCTCGAGTGTACACAACCAGGGCACTAGCTAAGGCTGTTAATGAGAGCCAGGACAAGCCCAAAGTATTTGTTCTCATCACTGGTGTTGGTGCCTATGAACCATCAGAAACTAAAAAATATGATGAGAGTAGTCCCACCACTGGCACTGATTTCTTCTCAAAACTTCTAGTTCATTGGGAGAAGGCTGCTAGTGTGGATCCTCCTGTAAGACGTGTAGGTATTCTTTATTGCTGTGAAACTGCATAAAATTTCAATAAGGCAAGAATTCTTACATTCTTTTACTAATTGAACTAGGTATTTTCATTTTCAGGTGATAATCAGATCTGGAGCAGTACTTGGCCGCGACGGTGGGATGATTCAAAATATGTTCCTTCCATTTTATATGGGCGTAGGAGGAAGGATAGGCTCTGGCAAGCAGTTTTTACCCTGGATTCATGTTCACGATTTGGTTAGATTAATCCAATTTGCTATAGAAAATGAGAATGTCACTGGTATTCTTAATGGTGTAGCCCCACAAGTCATAACTAATGAAGAGTTTACTAAGGTTTGTGATATAAATACTGTATTATTTTTACTATTTAGTTAAGTATTGTAAATCATAGTTATAATTTTTTTCTTTCTCAGCAATAATTTGATATCATTAATAATATCTAGCTCATAAATTAATATATTTTTCAATGAGATCATGTTCCGACTAAACCCTTTAGAATAATAAAGCCATAAAAAAATGCAGCCGAATTTCCTCCTTTTTGAAGTCTGTAAAAACTGTATAGGCTATTATACTCCCTAATGCCCTTATAAGTAATAAATATCTTTTTTTTTCAGGCCTTCGCAAAAGCATTGTCACGGCCAGCATTCTTTCCAGTACCTGAAGCAATTCTCAATTTTCTTTTGCATGAAGAAAGAGCTATGATCATGACTAAAGGACAGCATGTCACACCGAAAAGGG